>CABHPQ010144776.1:0-46562 GCA_902168405.1 Peromyscus aztecus
CCCGTCCCGGAGCGGAGCAGCTAGGCCCGGTGGAGCTAGCAGCCCGGAGGCTGAGCGGAGTGAGCCGGAGGCGGGGCGCGTGGCTGGACGGCCCGCCCACTGACAGCCCGCACACTCCACTTCCCACTTTGTTTCCTTTCTACAGATAACAGGAAAAACAACTGGTCCCCTAACCCCCTCCCTCGCGCCTCACCAGCCCCGCCCCCAGTCCGCGGGTCCTACAGGGACAGCAGTGCAGGTGCCTCTGAACCACGCCACAGTTCGCACTGTTCAAAACTAAAATCTTCTCTTGATGCGAAGGCACACAGATCCGGAGAGCCAGAAACACCAGGGTCACTCAGAAAACAACAAAACAAAACCAAAACCTTGACAGGCCCGGATCTCTACAGGATGAGTGACTGTAGACCTAGGCACCCAAGAAGTTAGTGCAGGCAACCACGCAAGAAGGAAGCCGTGGAGTGACAGAGACAGCCTGGAAATCTCAAAGGTCCCTTAAGAACATTAGGTAGCTGGGTGGTGGCACACACCTTTAATCCCAGCACTTGGGAGGCAGAGGCTGGCAAATCACTGAGTTCTAGGCCAGCCTGGTCTACAGAGAAAGTTCCAGGATGGCCAGGGCCACACAAAGAAACCCTGACTGGAAAAACAAAACAGTACAGAACATTAGGTAGTAGCTGGGCATGGTTGATAATGCCTTTAATCTCAGCACTTGAGAGATCGAGGCAGGTGGGTCCCTGAGTTCAAAACCAGCCTGGTCTACATAGTGAGTTCCAGGACAGCCAGGGCTGTATAAAGAGACCCTGCCTCAAAATAAGAACATTCAACGGTTGGCTGGGTGTAGTAGAGCTTGTCTTTAATCCCAGCACTAGGGAGGCAAAACAAGCAGATCTCTGAGACTGAGGCTAGCCTGGTCTCCTGGTCTACGGAGTGAGTTCCAGACCAGCCAGGGCTACATGGTGATACTCTGTCTCCAATAAACAAACAAACAAATAAGTGAATGCAGTGGACAGCTAGGCTTCTCTCATAATTACCATAACGTCCTGCCTTTCTGGGATCATGTGGGGAGTGTGAGCCTTCATAGCTGATCCCTTTCAATTCAGGCTGGGAAGTAAATCACCTATTTTTAGTTTTTTGTTTGTTTGTTTGTTTTTAATTTTTGAGACAGGGTTTCTCTGTGTAGCCCTGACTAGCCTGGAATTCATTCTGTAGACCAGTTGACTTTGAACTCAAGAGATCCACCTGTGTCTGGCTTTTGAATGATGGATTTACAGGCCAGTGCCCCCATGCCCAGAGGAAGCTCTTATTCTTATCATTAATTATTTTGGTGCTAGAACCTGGTGTTTGGCTGGAACAGCTCGCCCCTGCAAAAGCCTCATTGCTGCCTCTCCAAACCCCGACCTCTCAGAAAAACCACCAAAAGTTCAGGTCTGCATTCCTGGTGATTGCTTCGGCTCCTCCTCTGAAGCTGCCAGCTCCCCAAGTCCCCACACAAAGCATTATAATTGAGCACAAACCCAGCTTGTAGAGGACACATCATCACCCCACGCCTACAGGGTATTTAAGTTCCCTCCTTTAGATCCGCCATGTGATTTTTCCTGCCCCTTCCCCCCTCCTTGATCTCTGAGGCTAGAGGAGTCACTCGGGAGTTGCTTTGCTCAGAATAAACCTGGTCTCTTACTTTTTGAATTCAGCTTGATGTGGCTTACTGCGTCAGTGGAGAAATTATTATTGGGGTACAGAAAACCTATTACCTGGGGCCTTCAATGTGCTAAGAACCGGCTCTACCATGAAGTAGCTATTATTGTTCCTGTGAACAAATAGGACAGATGCCCCAAGTCTCAGAGGGTATTTAGGAGTGGGCTTCTTCGGGTTCAGGTGCAGAAGCTCCACTGTGGTAGAGCCGAAGGCTGGCAGGTCCTTGCTCCCAGCCTCTCTTGAGACCGAAGAGTCAGGACCAGCACCAATCTGGATCATCGGACACTGCCCCATTTCTGTGTAAGAGGAAAAAGGACTTGGTGCAAGTTACTGTGTGAGAGGAAAGAGGACTTGGTGCAAGTTACTGTGTGGGCCCAGCTGTCTGCAGGCTCTGGACTTAATCGGGGACTTTCAGAGGAGCCGTGTGCAAGGACAGGTCCCTTTGAGGGGAATGACAGGTCTATTCTAAGGAATACACCTGATGTCCTTCTCACTAGGATGTCCAAGCTCACAGCCTCACTTACACCTTCAGCCTTTGAAGATGACAGAGGTTTCCACCCCAAGCCAAGGAGAACCTAGGAAAGCCAGGGAGGAAGGGACGGTGCAGGGAATGTGCTGCCTGAAACCACATACTGTGCCCACACCTGTCCCTAGGTCTGCTTTTGGCTAGGCTGTGGTTTAAACACTGCTCCCTGATAGAGTTCTTTGTGAGACTGTCAGATGAGGAATACATTTGCAACTCCCAAAATAACTTCCCAGGAGCTGGAACTGTGGCTCAGTAGGTAGAGTGCTTGCCTCACATACACGAAGTCCTGGGTTCAATCCCCAGCACCAGATAAACCGAACACAGCCGCACACGCCAACCATCCCAGTACCCCGGAGGATCAGTACAAAGTCGTCCTCAGCTATATAGCAAGTTCAAGGCCAGCCTGGGCTTCATGACACCTTGTGTCTTAGTCAGGGTTACTACAGCTGTGATGAACACCATGACCAAAGCAACTTGGGGAGGGAAGGGTTTTCAGTTGGCTTACATTTCCATATCACTGGTCATGGGAAGTCAGGACCAGGAACTCAAACAGGACAGGAGCCTGAAGGCAGGAGCTGATGCAGAGGCCATGGAGAGGTGCTGCTTACTGGCTTGCTCAGCCTGCTTTCTGATGGAAGCCAGGACCACCAGATAGTGCTGGTCTCTTGTTAATCATGGCTGACCAGAACAACAGATTTCTAATTCAAAATAGCAAACAGCTCTGATAGAGTCTTTAAACTTACCTGTGAAACTTCACAAGTCAGGCCTCCATCATCTGCACTGTTCTCAACATTCTTATTTTCCAAGCTCCTACACAACATCCCACTGAGCTCTCAACACTTAAATGGCTCTTCTAGCCCAAAGTTCTAAAGTCCTTTCACAGTCCTCCCCAAAACATGGTCAGGTCTGTCACAGCAATACCCCACTCCTGGTACCAACTTTTCTAGGTTAGGTTACTATTGCTATGCCAAGACACCATGACTGAAGCAGCTTGGGGAGGAAAGGGTTTGTTTTGACTTATGCTTCCAAAGCACTGTTCATCATCGTAGAAAGTCAGGACAGGAACCTGGAGGCAGGAACTGATGCAGAGGTCATGGAGCGGCGCTGCTCACATGGCTTGCTCAGCCTGCTTTTTATAGAGGCCAGAACCACTAGCCCAAGGTAGGCCACACCCACAATGGGCTGGGCCCTCCCCCATCAATCACTTATTAAGAAAATGCCCCATAGGCTTGCCTATAGTCAGATCTTATGGAGGCATTTTCTCAATTGAGGCTCCTTCCTCTCTGATGACTCTAGCTTGTGTCAGGTTGACATAAAACTAGTCAGGACACTTTGTTTCAAAAAAAAACAAAACAAAACAAACAAACAAACAAAAAAACTGACTAGCAACTGAGTGGATTAAAGACACTTGCTACCAAGCTTGATGACCTGAGCTCAATCCTCAAAACTCATGTGATGCAAAGAGAGGACTGACTCCCAAAAGCCTCCTCTGAACTTCATGCTTACATCATCATCATCATCATCGTCATCATCACCACATCTCTCTCACACACATGTGCAAACACAGATAGTAATAATTTTAAGTGGATCTGTATGGGTGGCAAGAATTCACATTAATTATGCCTTCATTGTGCAGGATGCTGCCGTGGGCTAATATGTGCATTTCCGGTCTCCTCTTTGATCCCCACAGCAGCCCAGGACAATTAATCTCATCATTAATAAGGATACTCCGTCACTTTAGGAGGCTGCAGTCAGTAAACATCCAACTGCCCAGATCCTCACACCTCCTGACTTGCTTTGTCATTGTGAGTCTCTCTGCCTAAGAACATCCCACCTTCCTAAAAGCCCTTCTTTATTGAGAGCCTAACCACAGGAACTGAGGGTGTCCCTCCTCTTCACTCGGGGTGCCAGAAAACTCAACCTAAAGTTGACATTTGAGTAGAGTTGTCCTCATTCCTCAAGTTCCTGATAGTGTGGTGTCCTGCCTTCCCCTCTCTGGTTTCTGACCTCTCTCTCTCTATTTTTAACCATTGTCATGTGTGTGTTAGGGGAAGTTATCTCAACTGTAAATATAATGAACCGGTTATGGTGGGTTATTTAAATAATCCTAAGAGAACTCGGTACTGTAGCCATGGGAAAGCCACTGTGACGGCTCACATGAGTCCTTTTCTCTGGAAATGAGTGCTGCTAGAAGCATGCTGGCCCACTTGGTGGGAGGGAAAGGGAGTCCTGGCCTGAAGGGTGGGGCTGCTCTGTGGAGAGCTGGCTGGCACAGGCCTCCAGGCTGCACCCTTGGGTTCCCAGAAGCTTCTCCTGCAGAACTTCCCCTCTGAAGCCAACCAGCTTCCGCAGCATCTCCCGGATGCAGCAGAAGGCAAGCAGCTTTGTTTGGCTCAACCTCCAGTGGCTTCACCACGGACACCCACACATGCCCGCAGGCAGGGTTATCTCAGGGCAGCTCCTCTGAGCCCTGGGCACAGAGGTGGAGCAAGAAAGAGAAGTCCTTCCATGCCCCGGCCTCTCGGGATGCCCGCCTCCATGCAGAGTCCGTCCTTCCTGGCAGGGTTGAAACTACCCAGATCGTGTCCTGACCCTTTGAGCAAGAAAAGTATGGTGAAGCATAGCTGTATTTCACTCAAGAGCAGGACTCTTCCCTGAGCCAGACTCGCTGGGCTGCCGCTGTGGTGCTGTGGAACTTCAGGCAAATGACTTAGCCTCTCTGTGCTGTCCCTTTTCTTTCTGTGATATGGCAATGCTAAAAATAGGCTCTATTTTCCTAACACTCCATAGGATTAAATTTTAATATACATAGAATGTTTATAACGCAGGCTGGGGAGATGGCTCAGCGACAAGAGCTTGAAATGCAAGCGTGAGGATCTGAGTTCAAATCCCCAGAACCCACATAAAAGCCAGACAATGGAGGGCGCATCTATAATCTCCATGCTCACACGGTGAGCATGATAGGAGGCAGATAGAGGAGAATCGCAGAATCTCATGGGCCAGCTAGCAAGGAGTACACAGCTGTGAACAAGAGACTGTCTCAAAACAAATGAAAGATGGTGATAGACCCCTGAACTTGTGCTCTGACCTCCACTTGTGTGCTGCGGCACGTGTGCCCCTGACATACACAAGTATTTACAAACATGCTTCTATTTGTGACACATCATGACCCTCCAGAATGTGTGGGTTTTTTTTTTTTACTTTATTTATTTATTTTTTTAAATTACACTCATGATATTCATTAATTACACTTATGATATTAATCACATTTGTGGTATTCATAGATTACATTCACAGTATTCATTCAATTATATATATAATATATATATATATATTTTAATTTTAAATGCTGAATGTCATTTATTTAAGGGGGGAGGAAGTCTTAAATACAGGCTTACAGCACAATGGGAGGACCCCGGAGGGCAGAAGTTCACTACTGATGTTTTACAATCTTGCTTCTAATCTGTTAATGCCCATTATTCAGGGTACCAGACAAGGAACTTCCCTAAAGCATTCAGGAGGGTGGAACCTGGCTGGGAATTAGCATAGGGAGAATATCAAGGTCAAGGGCCGCAAGCAAGGCAACAGTTACCCAAAAGGGGGGCCAGGGCCCTACAGGTCCCCCTTTTATTAAAAAATGAGCTTCTGACTTGGCTTGCGTGGGACGTCAGCAGGTCACCTTACCCGTCATGGAGACACCTGCCCAGGCCACCCAGGTGCTCTGTCTTAGGTTGGTGAGTGCCCCCCCAGGCATTTCCCGTCTCTGAATACTCATTATCATACAGGCTCAATCATGTGTGAGCTGCAGAGTTAACTGCTGCCAAAGATCTCAAAGTGGCACTGGGCTTGCAATCTGTGTGTTTGAAACAGAAAAGACCAACAGAGGTCCTATCTCACCCATAGCCAGTAGGCTAAAGGCAACTGAGCCACAGAATGTGTTTTTGAGTAATTATTATCATCTTAGCCATTCTAGAACTGTCTTTGGACATTGCAGGATGGGGCAGATCTGCTCTAGAACGGTTCTTTTCAACAGTGGCAACATCAGGTGGCTGTCACATGTGCAGACCTGGTCCGCAGCTTTTCCACAAACCGTGGTACAGGCCTACCATACTGGCTATGTAAGAGGCTGAGGCAGGAGGATTACAAACCCAAGAGCAGTTTGGACTACAGAATGAGATTGAGGCCAGCTTGGGCAATGTAGGCAGACACTGTCTCAAAATACAAAATAAAAAGGGTGGGGGCTGGGGACACAGCTTAGTGGTAGAGCACTTGCCTAACATGCTCAGCCCCATCACCACACCAGCTCAATCCACGCACTCCGAAATCCCAGACCACCAGGTTCAAATCCCAGCCACCATCTTGGGGAAGCCACTTCAGCCTTAGTTTCCCCATCTATTCCCGGGGGACTGAAACTGTACTAGGACTGGGCACGGGCGGGCTAAATCCATGGCCCTGCTCTTGGGACTGAGGCCAGGAATAAACAGTTAGGTTTGAAGAATCTGGTAACAACTTTCCTAGTCCAGGAGTTGGGGGACCTGTGGGGTGGAGTAAGAGGGTGACCCGAGGTTCCAGGATCAGTCATACCCTAGGACTGAACCTGGACGTGTAACACTGACACTTTCCACTGACTGTGCTGAGAGGGCAAAGAAACCTTGAAGACTAAAAGATACAGTATCTGACTGTAAGCTGAGGAGACCAGAAGGGCCGGCTGAGGTCAGGACTTTAAAAAAACAAAACAACAACAAAACCATCTTTAAAACTTTTTTTTTAAAGTCTCTCTGGTGCTCAGGCTGGCTTTGCACTAACAGACTTGCCTGCATCTGCCCCACAAGAGCTGGACTTAAAGATGTGTGCCACCATACCTGGCTATTTTATTGGGTTTATACATTTATTTATCCATGCCACAGCGCACATGTGAAGACTAAAGGACAACTTCACAGGAGCCCATTCTCTCCCTCTAGCCTGTGGAGCCTGAGGATCAAACTCCGGGCATCAAGCTTGGTGGGAGGGGTCTTTACCTGCCGAAACATCTTGCTGGCTCAGAGGTCAGAACCTTTGAGCAAAGTCATGGCCTCAATAAGATGGGGTCATGAGGGTGTTTAAATCTACAGCAGCCCAGGCTCTGAGAAGGCCCCCAGGGCAGCAAGCTGGAGGGTGGAGGCAAAAAGGGTACGGGGAGCAAGCAGGCTGGAAACAGCAAGGAGGATGGGGAGGAGACAGAACAGAGAACCTTCCAGTGGCCAAAGCTAGAGCAACGTGAGCCATACCATAAATAAAGTACATTGTTTATAAATCAAAGCAGAAAATGAACATTGATGCGACTGAATGGATGTCACTGAAAGCTACAGGACTGTGGCTGTAGCTCAGAGATAAAACGCTTGCCTAGCACGCACAGAGCTCTGGGTTCCATCTCTGGCACAGCATAACTGGCATGGTGGCACACTGCTGTAATCCTGGCACTGGGGAGGGGGAGGCAGAATGATCAGGAGTCCACCTGAATTTATAGAGCACGTTTGAGGCTAGTCTGAGCTACACGACGATGCCTAAAAAAAGAAAAGGAAAAACCAAAAACACTCAGACCAAACCAAAATAAAACAAAAAGATCAACTACATATGGGGTTGGGCATGCTGCTCAGTGGTAGGATGTTTGCCTGGCATTCATGAGGCCTTGGGCTCTGTCCCAGAGTTCAGTCTCTAGGTTCCATCCCTGGTACCCATCAGCAAAATCAAGAACCAGGGGCTGGAGAGATGGCTCAGTGGTTAAGAGCACTGGCTGCTCTTCCTGAGTTCCTGAGTTCAATTCCCAGCACCCACATGGCAGCTCACACTATCTATAACTGTAGTCCCATGGGATCCTAAACCCTCTTCTGATGTGCAAATGTACTTGCAGACAATATGCCAATAAACATAAAAATAAAATAAAATCTTTAAAAATCAAGAACCAGGTCTCAAGACTTGATGCACAAATCAAAGAAAATCAGTCAAGGTTCTTTCTCTTCCATTTGGTTTGGGTTTTTGTTGTTGTTCGTTTGTTTTGTTTTGTTTTGTTTGAGACAGGGTCTCACCATGTAGCTCTAACCTGGAATTTACTATGTAGACCAGTCTGGCCTCAAATTCACAGAGATCCACCTGCTTCTGCCTCCCAAATGCTGGGATTAAAGGCGTGCGCCATCATGCCTTGCTAGTCAAGTGTCTTGTACTAAAGAATTCCGAGTAAATCATGTGATGCATTGTCCTTAAAAAGCCTCACTCCCCACAATGTGTGGGCAGTACTCGGTGACTTCCCTATAGAAAGTACAGCAGAGGCGGAAGACAGAGAGCATGCAGAGGAAAAAAATTAAAACTAAAAAAAGAGAAAGAGAAAGGGAGAAAAGAAAAGGGGCTGATGGGAGGAAGGAAGGGAAATAAATGAAAGAACACAGAAATGGAAACCTTGGCCAAGTATGATGCTGCATGCCTCCTAATTCCAGCAGCACTCTGGAGGTGGAGAGGGAGATCAGGAGTTCAAGGTCATCCTCAGCTACATATTGAATCAGGGGCCAGCCTGGACAATGTGAGTTCTTGTTTCAAAAAGAAAAAAGGGGTGGGTGGAGAGATGGCTCAAGGTTAAGATCATTTGCTGCTCTTGTAGAGGACCTGGGTTAAGTTCCCAGCACCCACATAGAGGCCCACAATCTTCTGTGAGAGAATCTGGCACCCTCTTCTGCCCTCTGAGGGTACCAGGTACACACACACATTGCACTTACATGCAAGCAAAACACTCACACACATAAAACAAAAATAAATAAATCTTATTTTTGTTACTATTTAAAAGGAAGCTGAATGGTGGTGGCGCACGCCTTTAATCCCAGCACTCGGGAGGCAGAGGCAGGCACGTCTCTATGAGTTCAATGCCAGCCTGGTCTACAGAGTGAGTTCCAGGACAGCCAAGGCTACACAGAGAAGCCTTGTCTTGAAAAACAAACAAATACATAAATAAATTGTTTTTAAAAAACTAGAAGGGAGAAAGGGAGGGGGGGGGAAGAACAGTTAGCCTTCCTCTCCCCATGTCAGTGAATGCTCTTGATACTGTACCACCAGGAAGAGCCATGGCTGTAGCAATCTGGGCTCCAGTGGCATTGAGCTGCCATCGGGTGCTCATTTGTCCACATCCATATCTGTCACAGGAAAACCATGTACACGGGACACTGTGTGTGGGCATGGCCAAATTCTTGCTTCGGGGGAACTGCCCCCTGCACTTGCACAGCTACATCTCAGTCCCAACTCCAGTGTTTGCTCACCGTATCCCTGATCCACCTGCCTAAACTGATGTAGCCCTCATGGTCACGTGACCCAAGGTAGTCAACCAGTGATTTCCTGGGATGCTATTAGGACCAAGAGTAGAATGGAGTTCTTCCAGGATGGAGAGCTGGGGTGCAGCGGTGATGAAGCTGGGAGCAACAGGCAGGGCTTCACTAGATCGTGAAAGAAAGGGCTAAAACAGCCGGAGAAGCTGCTGTGCGGAGACTGGAAGAGAGACTGGAAGGCAGCGCTCAGAGGAACAGGGCACGGAAGATGGAAGACTCCAAGCCAGCTCTCAGCTCCAGCTCACCGTACTGAATTCTTATCCCTGAGTTCTACCAATGTCCTTGTCCAAACTTTATAAAAACCCCTCCTGTAATCCATCACAACTGATAAGATCATCTGCAAAGACTCTGTGGTGGTTGAATAAAAATGGCTCCCTGTATGCCGGGCGGTGGTGGCGCACGCCTTTAATCCCAGCACTTGGGAGGCAGAGGCAGGCGGATCTCTGTGAGTTCGAGGCCAGCCTGGTCTCCAAAGCGAGTTCCAGGAAAGGCGCAAAGCTACACAGAGAAACCCTGTCTCGAAAACCAAAAAAAAAAAAAAAAAAATGGCTCCCGTAGGCCCATAGGGAGTGGCACTAATAGGAGGCGTGGCTTTGTTGGAGTAGGCGTGGCTTTGTAGGAGGAAGTGCATCACTAGGGGGTGGGCTTTGACATCTCAGATGCCCAAGCTAACCCCAGTGTGACAGTCACTTCCTGCTGCCTGATGATCCTGATGTAGAACTCTCAGCTCCTTCTCCAGCACCATGTCTGCCTGCTGCTGCCATGATGATAATGTCTAAACCTCTGAACTGAAAGCCAGCCCCAATTAAATGTTTTCCTTTATAAGAGTTGACATAAAAGACATGGTCAATAGGACAAAAAGACAGCCTACAGAATGGGAAAAGACCTTCACCAACCCCACATCTGACAGAGGACTGATCTCCAAAGTATATAAAGAACTCAAGACACTAGACATCAAAATACTGAATCCAATTAAAAAATGGACTAAAGAGCTAAACAGAGAATTCTCAAAAGAAGAATCTCAAATGGCTGAAAGACATTTAAGGAATTGCTCATCATCCTTAGTCATCAGAGAAATGCAATTCAAAAGGACTCTGAGATACCACTTTACACCTGTCAGAATGGCTATGATCAAAACCACTAATGACAGTCTGTGTTGGAGAGGATGTGGCGCAAAGGGAACACTCCTCCACTGTTGATGGGAGTGCAAACTTGTACAACCACTGTGGAAATCAGTATGGCTGTTTCTCAGAAAATTGGAAATTGATCTACCTCAAGACACAGCCATACCACTCTTGGGCATATACCCAAGCTATGCTCAATCATAATACCACAAGGATACATGCTCAACTATGTTCATAGCAGCATTATTCGTAATAGCCAGAACCTGGAAACAACTAGATGCCTGTCAACTGAAGAATGGATTAAGAAAATGTGGTACATATACACAATGGAGTACTACTCAGCAGAGAAAAACAATGACAGCATGAAATTTGCAGGCAAATGGATGGAACTAGAAAATATCATCCTGAGTGAGGTAACTCAAACCCAGAAGGACAAACATGGTATGTTCTCACTCATAAGTAGATTCTAGTTATAAAGCAAAGGACAATCAGACTGCAACCCACAGAACCAGGGAGGCTACACAGCAGGGGGGACCCTAGGATGACTGTGGCTTATAATAAGTTTTGGTTTTACTCAATCACTGGGCAAGCTTCAGTGAAACATTTTACTACTAGGATAAGAATTTGCACTGTATCAAGCTGAAGAAAAAAAAAAGAGAGAGAGAGAGCTGCCATGATGCCATGGTCATGATGTCTCTTCACAGCAATAAAACTCTAAGTAAGACAGACTCTGTTTCCAATTCTGAGGTTCTGAGAGAGTAGTGCTTTTTTTTCTTCTGGGTGAAAGGACTATATAGTTCAAACCAGAAAAAGTTCTGCCTTGATAACCGCTGTCTGGAACTAACAATCTCAGTCGCTAAGGATATTAGTGTCCAGAGTGGGGTGTTATAGAAACAGTTTGTCAAAGACAATGGGAAATCAGCTGACTTGAGACCAGGCAAGGGGCAGTGGAGAAGTCCCTGTTCTGGGCTTGGAGGCTGGCCATTCATGTTACAGCTAATAGACCAGCTCCACTAGGTTCATTGGCCTCCTGAAACTTCCAGGTTGTGACAACCATTAAACAACTTCACAGCAAGACATGCAGGCTCTGACTTAACTTCCACCAGCCTTCCCAGGTGCAGTAAGACAAGCTTCAGTCTCATGCTGTCAGTTCAAGAAAAGCAGAGGACTGGGATGTAGCTCTGTGGTACAGTGACTGCTTAGCATGCCCGAGACCCTGGCTTCCATCTCCTGTGTCACAATGTGTCACAATGATTAGACAAATAAAAAAAGTCAACAGAGAGTGGTGCCGTCCTACCCCTGTAATCCCAGTGCTTGGGAGGGATGCAGAGGCAGGAGGGTGAAGAGTTCCAGAACAGGGCCGGTGAGATGGCTCAGTGGGAAAGGTGGTTGTCACCAAGCCTGATGACCCGAGTTTAATCCCAGGTACCCACATGGTAGAAAGAGAGAACCATCTCCTGGAAGTTAGCTCAGGGTTGTGTACATGTATCATAGCAAGCAGGTGTTCTCCCATATAAAGTATATAAATAGATGTAATAAAAACAATTTTTTTTTGGTTTTTTGAGACAGGGTTTCTCTGTGAAGCAGTCCTGACTGTCCTGGAACTCACTCTGTAGACCAGGCTGGCCTTGAACTCAAAGATCCGCCTGTCTCTGCCTTCCAAGTGCTGGGATTAAAGGTGTGCACTACCACTGCCTGGCACTAAAAACAATTTTTAAGAAGAGTTTTGGGGGGGCTGGAGAGATGGCTCAGAGGTTAAGAGCACTGACTGCTCTTCCAGAGGTCCTGAGTTCAATTCCCAGCAACCACATGGTGGCTCACAACCATCTGTAGTGAGATCTGGTGCCCTCTTCTGGCCTGCAGTCATACATGCTGTATTCTAAATAAATAAATCTTAAAAAAAAAACAAAAACAAAAACAAGAAGAGTTTTAGGATAGCCTGGGCTACATCCCAAGTACCATATATTTAACTTTGTGGGTTTCTTTGTTTGTTTTGTTTTTCGAGACAGGATTTCTCTGTGTAAACAGCCCTAGCTGTCCTGGAGCTCGCTTTGTAGACTGGGCTGGCCTTGAACTCACAGAGATCTGCCTGTTTCTGTCTCCTGAGTGCTGGGATTAAAGATGTAAGCCACCGTGCCCCGGTCATATATTAACTTTGTAAAGGAGAATTATTTTCCCCATAGTCAGAGACAACCGAAGGTCAAGTACCTGCATGTCTGCTGCATGGCAGGCCCTCACCCTGTGTCTCTAAGTTGGTACACTGCACCTGGCCAGGGGACAGGTTTGTTTCCCTCAGGGGCACAGGGAGAGCCAGAAGGCCGAATGATTCTGACCTTGGTCCCTATAAACTATCTCCCCTTCTCAGACAAAGGAGTCTGTTGCCTTCTGGCACTTGCATGAAGGCAGGCAGTGGGTGGGGAAGCCATTTCCCAAGAAACAAAGAAAAAGCCTTCCACCCTCATCCAGAACATGGTTTTCTCATCCTACCCTTGAGCTGTAAGAGACCCTGACTCTTCCTCCCCTGCTAGGAAACCCACACCCCAGGGCCTGGCCCACTTTAAGGCCAAAGGTTCGACTGGACGGGATTTTAAGGCATTGGTACGGACAACTGGCATGACTCCAAATAAAAGTTGCACAAATGGGCTGGAGAGATGATTCTGACCGTAGGAGCCAGGACCGTTTCTGCAGAGGACCCAGGGTTGGTTCCCCCATTGGGCAGCTCACAACTTCCTGTGACTTCAGCTCCAGGGATCTGACACTCTTACGGCCTCTGCAGGAATCTACGTATAGACACACATATATACAGAACTCTCAATTTTTTTAAAAAAATGTATTTATTTTATTTCATATGTATGAGAGTTTTGCCTGCACCCACAGGTGCTTGTGAGACACCATGTGGGTGCTGGGAACCAAACTTGGCTCCTTTGCAGGAGCAGCCGGTGTTCTTAGCCACTGAGCTGTTTCTCCAGCCCCTATACACATAATCTTATTTATTTATTTATTTATTTAGTTATTTAGTTAGTTAGTTAGTTAGTTTTTTCAAGACATGGTTTCTCTGTGTAGCCCTGGAACTCACTCTATAAACTAGGCTGGCCACAAACTCGCAGATCCACCTGCCTCTGCCTCCCGAGTGCTGGGATTAAAGATGTGTACCACCACGCTTGGCTATTGACCTAAATACATAACTAAAAAAAATAAAGTCTTAAAGAAATTTTAGACAGTCCACTAGAGTTTTATGGTGGGTGGAGGTCTGAGAAGCCACACCTGACAATGTGAGCTGTGACATCCCACCCTGGGACATGGCTCTGCCAGAGTCCTAGTGCCAGGCTGCAGATTGCTGTGGCAATTACAGCCCTGCAAGAAAAAGCCTGACCAAGGAACTCTTAGGCAACTGGGGAGAGTCACACAATGGCTACCTTCCCAGTGCGAGGACCCTGGAGCCACCACGCTTGCTGACAGGAGAGCTGTGGAGGTGACCAGCACCATGAGCACAGGTGGCAGCTTGCTGCCACCATCAGGGAACAGCTTTCCACACCACTTCCATGCTTTCGCTCTATAGACAGTTTGGGGTGCAGTGAAACTGACTGATTGTTCATGGTGAGGGGACCTGGGGAGCCATCTTCGAGGAGGGGCAGCGGAACAGGGGAAGGAGGTACAGGGGGAGGGGGAGGCCTGAAATGGAGCCTTGAACACCATCCTTAGCTACCACTTGAATCACCTCATCTTTGACGTGGGGAGACGTGGTTAATTTAGTGGTAGAGCATGACTAGGATGACCAAGGGCAACAGGAATGGGGATGTCTTAGAAAAGTAACGGAGGGGCTGGAGAGGTGGCTCAGCGGTTGCGAGCACTGACTGCTCTTCCAGAGGACGTAGGTTCAATCACCAGCACCCACATGGTGGCTCACAACTGCCTGTGACTCCAGATCCAGGAGATCCAAAACCTTCTTCCGGCCTCCACCAGCACCAAAGCACACACGTGGTGCCGGGACACACATTCAAGCAAAGCACACATACACATAGAATAATAATTTAAAAAAATACAAAACTACTTATTAAGCCAGGTGGTGGTGGCGCACACCTTTAATCTCAGCATTCAGGAGGCAGAGGCAGGCAGATCTCTGTGAGTTTGAGGCCAGCCTGGTCTACAGAGTGAGTTCCAGAACAGCCACAGAGAAACCCTGTTTCATCCCCCTCCAAAACAAAACAAACTAATTAAACTAGAGACTTTTTTTTTTTCAAGACAGGGCTTCTCTGTGTAGCCAGGCTGACCTGTAACTCACTCTATAGACCAGGCTGGCCTCGAACTCAGAGATCCACCTGCCTCTGCCTCCCAAGTGCTGGGATTAAAGGCATTGTGCCACCACTACCCAGCTAAGACATCATTTTTTTTTAAACGTGCACTGGTGTTTTGCCATGGGTGTCGAGTCCCTTGGAACTGGAGTTACAGACAGTTGTGAGCTGCCAAGTGGGTCCTGGGAATTGAACCCAGGTCCTCTGGAAGAGCAGCCAGTGCTCTTAACCACTGAGCCATCTCTCCGTCCTCCAAGCTGAGATATTCCTAAAAAAAGAAGATCTAAAGGCGTTGAGCAAGTGTGCACGTCCTGAGTGTGTATTGTATGTGCCTGCTGGTGTTCTGTATGTATGTATGTATGTATGTATGTATGTGCCTGCTGGTGTTCTGTATGTATGTATGTATGTATGTATGTATGTGCCTGCTGGTGTTCTGTACGTGTGTATGTATGTACCTGCTGGTGTTCTGTATGTATGTATGTATGTATGTATGTATGTATGTGCCTGCTGGTGTTCTGTATGTATGTATATATGTATGCATGTATGTATGTGCCTGCTGCTGTGTTTCTTGCTTCTGTTTCTGTGTTGTGTATGTGTGTTTCTGTGTGTGCTGTGTATTTATGTATGTGTGTTGTGCATGGTGTATGTGTCTCTCTGTGTGTATTGTGTTTGTTCATGTGTCTGTGTGTAGATGTCTGTTTTGTGTGTTATGCATTTTATATGTTTGTTAATATATGTGTATGTGTCTGTTGGTGTATTGTATGTGTCTCTGTGTGTTGTCTTTGTGTATATATGTGTCTTGTGTTGTATTGTGTGTGTATATTGTATGTATGTGTACATACATGCCTGCGTGTGTATTGTGTGATGTGTATGTCCATGTCCGTTTGTGTGCTGTGTGTGTGTGTGTGTTGGGCAGGACCAGAACAGAACGAGCTGACATGGACACAGTCAGTTTCTAGCCTGTTAGTCTGGCCTCTTTTCAGGCATCGCGTCCCCATGTGACCGAGAGGGTAGGCATCCAGCAGACAAACGTGACTCACGGCCATAACTGACTCGACCAGAATGAAGACCCTGACTGCAGTGAGGCCAATCAAGTCCTTCCCAGAAAAGTGGACTTGGGACCAGGGTGAGGGACCCAGGGGAGGTCAGCTTGGCAGGTGTGGCAAGTGGGGGCAGGTGAGTGGTGCTGAGGACTCCTCAGCCTCAGTGCCCGGGGCTTGGTTTCTTGAGAGCAGCCTGCACTTGGAATGCTGTGACAGGCATATTTGACCTTTGCCCCGTCTCCTGTAGCCAGCTTCTAACATCCTGGGAAACTCTGCAGAGGCATCTTTCTGTGGCCAGGGCTGATGGGTAGCTGAGGGCTGCTGGACAGGCTCAGGATGGGGCTGGCTGCCCAGGGAACTGGCCTTGTGATGAGGGTAGGGTCTTTCAGCCCTGCCCCCCAGCCTACTGAGAAGGGAAGATGGTCTAGATGTCACCAGTCACTCCAACACAAATACTCAAGAGGACAGTGGGGTCTTTGTTGGTGTTTGTTTTGAGACAGGGTCTCACCTATCATAGACTGGCCTCAAACTCACTACAGAGCTGGGGAGGACCTTAAACTTCCGATCCTCCTGCCTCCACCTCTGGAGCGCTAGGATGACAGGCACCTAGTTTTATAGGGTACTAGTGCTTCCTGTGTGCTAGGCAAACACTGTACCACAGGAGGGCAGTGTCCTCTTGGTCACTAGAATCAAAACCAGGCCAGGAAAGTGGCCTTTGGGTAAGCCGTCCCCTGACCTCGGCCATTCATCTTTCCACAGTGTCACTTTTGGTCCTTTGTTATGAGTCAGAAAGAGCAACGGAACATTTCCCAGAGTTCTCAGAGCTGCTCCAGCAAGCTAGCAGAACCTGAAGAGGGGTCATGGGAACCGGGCTTTGTCACCAGCCCTCTAGAACACAGTGAAAACTACTGGGGTCTGTGGTGGGCATCCAAAGGATAAGGGCATCTACTATAAAGTCCCCTTTCCTGTTCCAGTTAACAGACTGATTTCTGATCGTAGCTTGGGAGACACACTGTGGACTGGGGTGTAGAGTGAGGCTTCAGGTCGAGAGTAAGACAGAGAAAAAATGGAGCTGCACAGCCAGCCTCCCAGGTCCCTCTCCCACTCAAGCCGCCCTACCGACCCTGATGCTGTCCCGAATGGGGACTTGAAGTCCATCTTCTCAGGTTTTCTGTGTGCTCTGTTGCACATGCTGCCACCCTTGTCTGGAGCACCCCTCTTTGCAACTGACTAGTCAGGAGAATTAGGCCCCCACTTTGCCCCGCTGTGTCCTTGCTTTGCAGTGCTCAGTGGCTCCCTCGGAGCTCAGGGGCTCCCTCGGAGCAGGGGTCTGCATGGATCCGGATGGGCTCCTTAATCACCTGCTCTCTGCCTGGCACCCAGACAACACCGGAAGTGAGTGTGTAGGAATGCCACTGAATGAATGAATGAATGACGTGATTTTGAATGGGCTGGTTGGGGGCTGTAGTCAATGAACACGAAGAATAAAGGACAGGGCCGCCTCTAGCCATTGCAGGGATAATTGTGCCCTGCTCTTCAAGCTGGACTTTACGCTCAGTGATTATGGAGCCCAATGCTCACCCCTGACAGCAAAGAGGCTGGATTCGGTGTTGTGTGTAAGTCTGCACGTGCATGTGTGTGTATGTGTTTTGTGTGTGCATATGGAAATGTCCATTTGTGTGTGTGTTTTGTATGTGTGTGTGCATATTGAAATGTCCATTTACGGTGCCTTCCTGTCTCTCTTCACCCTAGATTTTGCAACAGGGACACTTCTTGAACGGGGAATTCACCAGTTCAGCCAACCAGCGTGCCTCAAGGATCTGTCTGTGTCTGCCTCCCTAGAACAGGAATTACTGCTGGCCCAATGTACCCAGCTCTTTATGTGGGCACTGGGTCCAGAAAGTTAGATCCTCATGTTTTTTGTCCCAAGTATTTTACCAGCTCAGAATCTCCTTCACCTTGTACTCGCTTTCCACAGTCCTCTGTGTCTCTGGAGAAGGGCCTGGGACAGGGCACCCTTAGCTCAGTTCTTGAATCCAGGAGACTTACAGCTTTAGGGAGAGGCCATGGAGGGGAGCTGAGGAACCTGCTGATAGGCTCTGCCCAAGCGAGCCCAAAGTGCACCCCTCTAGTAAGCCCCGACAGTTGGGCTCTTCTGACCTCTAGGCTTCCTCCCCAGCGGCCTTTACCTTCACCTCCACCCCAGTCCCTTGATGAAAGCACCAGGGGCAAAATCCGCTCGGAGAAAAACAGGAAGTGGGGGCTGGAGCAGAGGCGCAGAAGTTCCCAGGTAACTGTGGCAACACACCCCCACCCCACCCCCGCATGCCACAGCCCTATAGGAAAGGGATTTGGGGGTAGCCCTTGTCTGACTGTGGGCATGCAGTGGGGTTAGGCAAGGCCCTGTGGTGAAGGGCTTTATTTGTGGACCACATACCACACCTGTGCCTCAGTCTCACATTTTACCTCAGCTACAACCCACAACTGTCCAGTTTCCGGAACAGACAGAGGCTCGTGCCTGGCCAGGGTTGCCTGACTTTTCCCACAGTGGTGTCAGACCTCCTTGCTCACTTCTCAGACTTTGATTCTACTTGTGGTGTGTTTTTGTTCTAGCCTGTGAGTGTACAGTGGGTCGGGGCAGGGCAGGGTACGGGTGCTGTTTCTGGATCCATCTCAGCACTTGGAGAGCAGGCAGCTGAGGACTGGGCCTGAGACTCTGGTTCCCGAGCTGTGGCTACCAGGAGGTTCAGGGTCCAGTGTCTGCTGGAGCCAGGGAGAGGACACCACCAGAGGAAGACACAGAGGCAAGGCATAGCCTTCCAGACACAAGCTCAGCCATGCAGGTTCTTGGCAGGCTGAGGGGCCAAAGAGCTGGGAAGTCCAGTGACTTCAGGATCCTCCGTCCTGTGCCAGAACTCAGGCAGCCCTAGTCTGTCAGTGATATGCTCTGATGATATATCAGGCTGAGATATATGCTCTGATTATATATATGATCTGATGATAATCAGGCTGAGACCTCAAGGGGCAAGGGACTCGGGTGGCCTAAAGGAGATGCGGGTACAGCTCCCTACTCAGGCTTCCGGTCATGAAATCTGCTCACCCTGCTTGTCTCATTCCAAGAGGCCAGGCTTCTGGAGACCTTCCTCACAGAGTCCTACTACCAGGCTTTGCCGTGCCAGGAGCCCAGAGGCCTCACGGCACTGGGTACGCTGCTCCCCTAAGCCCCCCAAGTGTTGTCCATCAGCACCCGTCTTCTCCTTTGCCTGCCTGTCACTTCAGCCTCTCCAGAAACCTCCAGACACCCCCAACATTTAAGAGAGCCCTCAAGCCAAGTGTTAAACACCAGCTGCCCGGGCCCACCTGTCCTGGCCATTCATTGTCTCCCCTTCCCAGGGAGGACCTGCTGCCCAGACAGTCCCCAAGGTTGAGACTGGTGTCACTCTGAGCCCCCCTGCCCCCATCCACACCAGCCCATCCTTTCTTCATGAGGCACCTCTCACAGACGCTCTCGAGGTGGTTCGGCTGAAAGCACATGCCAGCAGGTGCCTCTACTTCCTCTCCAGGCCTCTGCTCCCTCTTGAGGAGGCCTTGAACCAGAATCAGGCAGGGCCGGCAGCCATGTCCTCTCTTCTCTACTCTCTCTGGATGAAGTCTACCTCAGCTGTGTGCAGCATTTAGGACCAGTAAGGAAGGTAGACATAAGGGAGGTCCTTCCTTTCCTTTTGAGGAAAGACTTGTTCCCTGGTCCCCATGTAAAAGGAACTATAGAGAATTAATATGAGCTAGGTGGTGGTGGTGCACGCCTTTAATCCCAGTGCTGGGGAGGCAGAGGCAGGTGGATCTCTGTGAGTTTGAGGACAGCCTGGTCTACATAGTGAGTTCCAGGACAGCCAGGGCTACACAGAGATCTTCCTGCCTCTGGCCCCCAAGTGCTGGGATTAAAGGCGTGTGCCATACCACCTGGCGTCCATTCTAATTCTTATGCCAGTTTTTTGAGATAACATTACACCCCATCTCAAAGGTGGGAAGACAGAAGCACTAAGTGGCCCAGAGTGTTGGAACTGAAGCCTATCAGAGGCTTGTGCTCTTGGCCCTGCTTACAAAGGCCTCTCTAGTTTGTCATCAGCTTTGAGTGTCCACAAACTGCTTACCCCATTTACAAGCTCCCACCTCGGCAGGAAGACTGGCTGAGGCTGGAGACTACTCCTGAGACAGGCTGAGGCGGGTTCTTTAGTGTGTGAGTGCCTGCCCTTGCTGAGCACAACCCTTCTCTCTGGGCGTCTATAGCCTGGCCTCTGGGTTCCAGAGAAGTACTAGGATTCCCTTAGTGGCCATGTTAGTCCTGTGTGGTGTGCAGTTGTTTGTTTTGTTTTGTTTTTTAAGACAGGGTTTCTCTGTGTAGCCCTTGCTGCCCTGGAACGCACTCTGTAGACCAGGCTGGCCTTGAACTCAGGTATCTGCCTGCCTCTGCCTCCCGACTGTTGGGGTTAAAGGCGAGCGCCAGCACATCCAGCCTAACCGCAGCTTTCTGCAGTAAGCAGATGCAGAACTCTCTCCCTCCTGACGTCTGCCACTGGGCGGAGCACACCATAGGCCCGGGTTGCTGACTGCAGCAGGTGCTAGCATGCAAGACTTGTTTTTCTGAAACTGTTTCCTTCTTCCCCAAACTTCTCATTTCTTACTTCCCACACTACAAGTGACACACTGTCCAGACCGTGTCCCCTCTGTGGGTGCTGGGCAGCATGGCCCTGGTACACACCTTCCCCTTCCTGCCTCTTCACCTGTGCCCACCCCTGCCCTTCCTGCCAATGTCCAGCCACTCTCTAGGGGTTGGTTCCAGAGCCCA
Source organism: Peromyscus aztecus (assembly GCA_902168405.1). NCBI lineage: Eukaryota > Metazoa > Chordata > Mammalia > Rodentia > Cricetidae > Peromyscus > Peromyscus aztecus. The sequence goes on from CABHPQ010144776.1 coordinate 20,873, forward strand.
GCTGGGCGATGCAGCCCCTTCCCCAGGCTTTGCCCCACCCCACCCCCTCACCTAGCCTGACCGCTCGCTCTCTGCTGTAGTGACAGAAACGAAAACCGGCTTCACTTCTCCCTGGCTCACTGGGAACTGGCACATAAGTGGTACATGAGACCAAGGGACAGGGCTCACAGGTTTGCTTCCGTGTCCAGCCTGATACTGAAGGATACCAGACATTTCACTTTGCGATGCAAGCAGCATCCTCTATTTGGAGGGCCCAGCAGTCACCAATGTCCCTGATCTCAAGGAGGTAACATAGGACTTCTCAGCTCTGACCCCACCCTGCCCCCGATTCACATGCATGCAGGGGAGCTGCAACACGGTCTTTATCTCCCCAGTTCCTTTTCTTTTGGTTTTTCGAGACAGGGTTTCTGTGTGTAAGTCCTGGCTGATTCTGGAACTCATTCTGTAGACCAGGCTGTCCTCAAACTCACTGAGATCCACCTGCCTCTGCCTCCCGAGTGCTGGGATTAAAGGTGTGCGCCACTGTTTGGCTAGTTCTTTTTTTGAAATAGCGGTTCTCTGTGTACAGCTCTGGCTGTCCTGACTGGCTCCGTAGAGCAGGCTAGCCTCAGGGCTCACAGAGGGCCACCTGCCTCTGCCTCCCAGAGTGCTGGTTTTAAAGGTATGTGCCACCACCGCCTGGTGAGACAGGGTCTTAATCTTAAGTCTGGGCTGGTTTATTCAAGATAATCCTCCTGCCTCAGCCTCTTGGGTGCTGAGATTAGAGGTGTGAGACACTATATCCAGCCCCAATGCCTTTTTGAGAACTGTAGAGAGAACTGAAGGGAGGGGAAAAAAAACTTAAAATTAAAAAAACCTGTGTTTGCTGGATCACACACTCATGGGTGGAGGTTAGCTTGAAGGAATCAGTTCTCAGGTCCTACCATGTGAGTTCGAAGGATCAAATCCAGGCTGTCATGCGTGGTGGCAAGCACCTTTAGTGGGTGAGCCATTTCACTGGCCCTTTATTAATTTATCTAACACGATTTTGTGTCTGAGCAGGAGTGAGCCGCCACACAGAAGGGGAGGTCAGGGGACAACTTGCTGGAGTCAGTTCTCTCCTTTCACTCTGTGGGATCCAGAAAGTGTCTACCACGCCTTCAAACGGCAGAGGGTAGCAACCAGGGCAGGGGACTACAGAAAGGGCCGAGGCAGGCTTTGTCTGATGGGTGAGGCTGTGAAGTGGTCCTGCTGGGAGACAGGAAGGGCACAGGCTTTGTAAGGGAGTCAGGTTGGGGAGGGGCACTGTGGCACCCTCCTCCCTATTCAGGCTGTGCTCCACTCTGCCTGCAGGTTTCTGAGCTCAGTGGCCAGGAGATCCACAGGGCTGATATGAGGGCTTGGGACAACCAAATCTTTGTCACTTGCTGACCTCTGGTCCTGGTTAGCACTATCAACTTGACAGTCTAAGTTAGTCTGGAAAAAGAACTTCAATTGAGGAAATTCCTAGATCAGATTTAACTGTTGGCATGCCTGTGGATTGCCTTAACTGATGTAGCCACAAGAGCCCAGCCCACGAGGGGCAGCACCACCACCTAGGCAGGGGTCTTGAACTGTGAAGTCAGCTAGCGGCACCCCCTAAGGTCCCTGCCCTACTTCTTTGGCTGAATTCCTTGGTCAGAGTTAATGGCTGTGTGGATTAGCAATGCAGGCCTGCTTTCAAGCTCCTGTCTTAATGCCCCTCAGTGACAGACTGTGAGCTGGAACTATAATCTGAATCAACTTTTGGTGGGGTGCCTTTCCACAGCAACAGAAAGGACAGTCGACCATCTCTCCAGCCTGAGGCAAGGGTGCTCGGTGACACATGTGCCTGCCCACACCGTCATTTCCTGTTGGTCATCAGGCCTCGGGGTGTAGATCAGTAGCAGGACAGCCTAGCTCACCCCTTCAAGAATCAGAACTCCATGGATTCTCTGTACCAACTCCCTACACGGCACTCCCACCCTGGGAGGGGCACCTTTCTCCCAGGGAGCTATTCCAGCAAACGAATCAAGACAACACAGCCTGGCATAAGTCAAAGGTTGGTATGTTTTTTTCTAAGTTTTTTTTTCTTTTGTAAAGAAAAATAACGTCATGTTTTATGTATGAGTCAAAACATAAGTAAAAGCCCCTCCTGTGTGCACAGGGAGGCCTGCTGTGCTACAGGGAGGGGCCTCAGTGTCTCCCTGGGTGCTTCTTCAGGGCAGGAGACAGGATGCTGGGGAACAATTTGGTTTCATTAGGCAAGAAAACAAATGTTAAAACCTGACACACCCACTATACAAATGTAGACCAAGAAGAGCCACCTCCAAGCGGGACTTTTGGTGGCGGCTGGACTCATGGAGCCCTGACACTGTCCTGATTGCCCACATGCTGGAGTGTGAGACATCCAGGATGTCATCAAGAGCTCCTAGACAGGAGCAGGTCAGGCCTCCTTCCCTATGGTTTAAAAAAAAAAAAAAAAGTACTAAAGCACCCCAAGCTTAAGAACCCAAGCTCCCAAGCTTAAGAAATGACCTTCCTGGCAGGGAGAGCTGGAGGCGTCTGTTTCAAAGCATACGCCTCTCCTGGCAAAAAATGTGTAGAAAAATAAAGTTAAATTTTATCCCTGAATGTCAGTGAAGACCCTTCCCTGCCCCATGCCCCTCCCCCACAACAAATCCCAAGCAGTGTAACACAAAGACACACGTATGTACACTCGCACACACATACACACATGTGCCTGGGGCCAGAGCCTGGGATGGGGAATTGCGACTGACCCCACAGACACGTGTGGCCCCACAGTATCGAAAGGGCCAGGGTCAGGCCAAGGTTCCTCCTTCTTCCTCACAGGACACACGTGCTCCACAAGCCTGTGCTCCACAAGCCTGCGGTGTCCTCAGCAGGGCAGTGGTTGGGCATGAGGGCCGACTGAGGTGGCCTGGAGCCAGAGGTCATGTGGGACACAGGTGGGGCAGGATGCAGGAGAGCACAGGAGGGCCTCGGGCTGAAGGAGGAAGGGGTCTGGGTGTGGGGGCGGTCCAGTCTCATCTGGACTGTGCAGCTCACGGGGAACTGACAGGCCAGGCCAGGCCTCTGGATGAGGTGAGAGGGAGGCTTGGACAAATGGGCCAAGGTGGCTCCGGTGCTCTCAGGACAAGGAGCTACCTGCTGAGAGTCACCAGAAGTCACCAAACAGGTATGTGGGGCAGGAGTCGAACACAGGTGCTTATGAGTCCCAGGCTCCCCACCTGCTCAGCCCTGCCTGGGGCCGACAGTCAGGGGCAAGGTGGGCTCCAGATGCCTGCTAGGGAGAGGTTTGCTCTCTGGAGTGGGCAGGTGTAAGGAGGAAGTGATTCAGGCTCCACATGCTTCTCCCAGGGGCCTTCTTCATGTGGGTTTTTGGCGGGGCTCTGAGGCAGACCCCTGGTGTCTGAGTGCAGAGGAAGATGTGGCTCTCAGTGGGCAGCAGGAGGAGGGCACCGGCAGCCTGGCCCGCTGCAGCTGCAGTAGCACTGGTGCCCCTGGGGCTGGCAGATGTCAGAAACCCCTGGCTTCAGGGTCAGAGTGTCAGCACCAAACACAGCTGAGGTCTGCAGTCTGTCGTGGGGACAGCAGCTATCCTGAGGTCAGGGACTCAACCCAGGGGGTCAAGGGCCCCGGTGTCAAGGCGGAGACAGAGCCCCTTCAGGGAGGGATCTGCACGGCAGTGGTGGAAGCAGCATGCACCTGGGCAGTGCCCTCAGGAAGGGCACTCAAGGTGGTCAGCGCAGGCTCTGGTACAGGTAGGCTGAGGTGAAGAGTGCATTGATGGCCAGGCTCACAGCCAGGAGGCCCCGGAGCAGAGAGGGGCCAACACGAGCTGTGAGGAGACACGAGTCAGAAGCAGTGTGGCTGGCACCCCAATCCTCCCCAGCTGGCCAGGCCACATCTAGTCTTCCCTCTGGAAAATTCCTCCCTGCGTATTGAACCTGGGACCCTCTGGAGGTACTGACTGGGGCCTTCCTGGGGGTACTGGCTTTTGGGGGCCCTCTTGGGGTACTGGTTTGCCCTGCTTCTCTGAAGGCATTTCTGTTCAGAACCTGTGTAACAACATGGACTCTAGGTCAGGCTGCCTGTGACTGCACCCAGGTAACAAAGGAACAACCAAGATATCATGTCACAAAGGAAGAAATAGGGGCTCATGGGGGGTCTACCCTGCTCATCTCAGAGATTAAAAAGTAGACTCAGAGCTGGGAATGGTGGCATGTGTCTATGATCCCAGCGCTGGGGAGATAGAGGCAGTGGATAAGGAGATCAAAGGCATTCTCAGCTTCGTTGAGTTCAAAGCCAGCCTGGGCTACAGGAGACCTTGCTTAAAAACAGCAATATAATAACCAAAAGTAGAATGAGGTTCTAGGTCTATTCACTATGGCCTCAAAGTCACCAGACCACACTTCAGATCTGATTCTGGAGCAGTACTGGTTCCCAGTCAGGAAACCTCACTTGCTGACCTGTCCCATCCATTACCAGTGTCCTGTGTCCCCTATGTGGGGGAGTTCACCAGGATTCACTGATAGTCTCACACCCTGCCTGTTGGTAAACCAGGACCAACCCAGGGGGCTGGTGGCACTCCGACCCAAACAGGAAGCTGTTAAGAGTGCCCAGGTCCATAACCTGCTACCACACGGAGACTCCAGAGTCCTCAGTGTCTGCTCACAGGAGCCCTGGTCTACCCATGGCTACTAAACAGCTAGATGAACTAGTGGAGAGTTATCACAGATGTGGCACTCTAGAAGGTCCTTGGTCACAGACACTGTAGTCCCCAGAAAGGAAGCCTGGGATGGCTCACCTACCCCGGCTGGGGTTACAGACCTTTCCAGGGAGCTGTCTCCTCCGAGCACCCTTTGGTGGTGGTGTCCACCACGCATGTGGAGGACTGGGACGAGTCATCCTCTTTCTTGATGGAGTGGCCACTGCAGGCGCTGTCTCTCACCAGCATCGATCTCATGTCTGCAGAAGGAAGAGTGACCCCGCTGTGCTCACAGGTCAACCCCAGGACACCCCGCAGCTCTGCTTCAGTCCCAGGATGAGGTCCTCCCAAGTCCCAAACCGAGCAGCAGAGGGCCAGGGCCTTGTCTGGACCCCTGCTGTGGTCAGGACAGCACTTACGTGCCGACTGGCACCAGCAAGTCCCACGAGGCATGAGGCTGAGGACCAGAGCGGCTCCAGGGTTACGGACTGTCTGCCTATCCCCTCCTCCTGGCACCACTTGGCCCCCGTGGTCAAACCTACTCACATTTATAGACCCAAGAAAGTCACACACCCCACAGCAAGGTCTAAAGTTTAACAGAGTCCAATTAACTTTTAAAAATGCTTGGTAGTTCTGTTGGTCTTTTCTGTATTGAACACACAGATTGCAAGCCCAGTGCCACTTTGAGATCTTTGGCAGCAGTTAACTCTGCAGCTCACACACGATTGAGCCTATATGAAAATGAGTATTCAGAGACGGGTAATGCCTGGGGGGCACTCACCAACCTAAGACAGAGCACCTGTGTGGCCTGGGCAGGCGTCTCCATGACGGGTAAGGTGATCTGCTGACGGGTAAGGTGACCTGCTGACGTCCCACGCAACCCAAGTCAGAAGCTCATTTCTTAATAAAAGGGGGACCTGTAGGGCCCTGGCCCCCCTTTTGGGTAACTGCTGCCTTGCTTGCACACCTTGACCTTGATATCCTCCCTATGCTAATTCCCTGCCAGGTTCCACCCTCCTGAATGCTTAAGAGAAGTTCCTTGTCTTTGTATCCTGAATAATGGGCGTTAACAGATTAGAAGCAAGATGGTAAAACATCAGTAGTGAACTTCTGCCCTCCGGGGTCCTCCCATTGTGCTGTAAGCCTGTATTTAAGACCTCCTCCCCCTTTCAATAAATGACATTCGGCATTTAAAATTTAAAAAAAAAATTTTGCTTGGTAGAAAATGAAAGCACCCATGACAGGCACAGGCTGACAGTGCATTGTTAACAGTTTTTCCAGGTCCCAGTAAATGAGGACCCTGAAAGTCAATTTTAAGAGGAAAGGGTAAAAGCACCTATCAGAGAGGGTTCAAGATCACCAGAGCCACACTGGGCAGTCTAGTGCATAAGAGCGACTACAAAGCCCCACCACAGTACTAGATGACCATGGGATCAGCCAAGAGCTCCCATGGCAGTGCCTACTGCATGCTTCAGGCCCACACATACCCATGGTGTGCTTCGTGTCCCGCACGTGAGTCCTCTGGGTGAGCTGTGGAGACTCAACGAAGAGGCTGCCACTGCGCGGTGAGTGCTCTTCCGAGCTGCTGGGGGTATTGGGCGCTTCCCCGGGGGCTGAGAAGAGCAGCAGTTTCTGCCCTTTCAGGTTGAGCCGGGCAGGGCTGATGAGGGGCCTGCGGTGGCGCAGGGAGCCGGAGCTGGAGGCCATGGAGCTGGCCACGGAGGGTGCCGGGGAAGGGAGAGCGGAAGAGGGGAAGCCGCCCGACAGCAGAGAGAAGTAGTCTGCAGAGAGGGAGGGAGACAGTTACGACAGCAGACAGGAACCCGTGGCACTGGACGGCCACGCAGCCACCTGCACCTGGTGCTTTCCCTCAGCCCATGAAGAAGGTAAGGTGCAGGCTGGGAAAGTGGGAAGCCCTACAGGAACTCGAGGGGGGAGGGGCCAGGGCCACACCAGGAACTGAGCAGGGGGAGGGTTGGGATGTCCTAGAGCCTTGTATCTGTCTTAGACCGCCCTGGGCTGAGAGCTGGTCTGAGGTCAGCTGGCCTGACTTGCTAGGGCTGCAGCTGGCACCTGGTTACCTGTGAACACAGTGTGATATTGTCTGACCCCAACCTTCCCACCCCTACTTCACATCAAGGAAACCTAGACACATCCATGTTCGTCTCTTGCGGTCTCTTGCGCAGGGCTGGGGTCTGAACCCAGGTCCACTGCCCTCAGAGCTCACAGTTAATCACCTCAGGGGCACCTGTTACCAGTCTTCCCGTCCCTTCTGCCAGCCCTCCTCCTCCTCACCTGAAAGAGAAACGTCCCCAGGTGGAGACACCCGAGATGGTGGGCGGCTCCCGCTGAACAGGTATCCTGAGTCTACACAGAAAGAGAAATGCAACATAGACAGACCTGAGGGTGACGGCCACCACCCTCTGTCCCCACATCCAGCCACACAGCACTACATGCTTTCATGAAAACAGGTACTGCTGTCCAGGACACGTGGGAACATTCCCACTTGCCAATGAAGACACTTAAGTCTCCAGTGGGTCAGAGGAAGTCAGCAGTGGCCACAGTCTCTGCTTCTTCATTGTTTGACCTTCTTTCTGCACAATGCAATATTTTAAAAAATCAACCTTCATTTTTAAAATGTAAGTACATGAGTATTTACTGGCATGCATGTGCACCGTATGAATGAAATGCCGACACAGACCAGAAGAGGGTGCCAGACCATCTGGAACTGGAGTTACCAATTGTTGTCAACTGCCCTGTGGATGCTGGGAACTGAACCTGGGTCCTCTGGAAGAGCAACCAATGCTATTAACCACTGAGCCATCTCTCCAACCCCAAGGCACCACTTCCCAGTCATCTTGAGTTCCACTATCCTTTCTCAGGGGTCTCCATAATTCTCAGTCCCAAATCACTGGACCTCATGGGGAACCCAACACAGCCTCTTCCTAAATTAAGTACACCCTCAGGGCAGGGCCCTGTCTCACATCTCATGCTCTCCCAAATGCCCAGCTTCAGGCAGCTGAAGTGCCATGCTGGTCCCTGCTCCCCTCTCAGCCAGGCCAGATGCCTGGGAAAGGGCTCTGCAACTGAAGTATGCCCATTAGAGTGCCCGCAAAGCAGATCTGTGGGAGCTGGGAAAGGGATCTCTGTGCAGCACGAGGGGCAGGATTTAGCATCTGGCAGAGAAGCGGAAGCATGCAGAAGGAGAGAGAAAGAGGGAAAGACAGAAAGAAGGACAGATGGAAGGCAGGGAGGGGAAGACAGGAGACCCACCTGGTGTCTGAGCCCTAGACCTGGCCTCCTGGTATGTGAACCACAGCAAGAACGTGCTCAGGACCAACTACTTTTGGAGACTGGGGTCCACCTATCACTCTTCCAGAGGGCATACCCCGGACCCAAAGAACTCTGCTGCCACCTCATGCCTTAGCAGAGAGACCTCCTGTCCCTAAGAGCAGGGAACCCTGTAGCAAAGGCCAAACTGTCACTGGGACTGCTACCTCCCTTTCCCAAGGGGCTTGAGATAGAAGTCTGTCAATCCTGCTGTTCTCAGTCAGTGCAACCTGGGGACCCAGGGCAGAGCTGTTGGCACTGGCAGCTGCCAGCCTGGGGCTACAGAAGACACACGGGACACACTTCTCTACTGAGAAGACAAGGAGCGAAGCCTCGGTTGTTATCAGGACCCCCTCCTGATTACGACCAGCAGTCACTTCTGCAGAGGGTCCACTTTTGAGTGCCTGGCCAACTAGTCTGTTTCCTCTCACCAAAACCCCACAACAACTGCCTCATTTTATTGCTATTATTATAGATGCTGGGGAGAACCCAGGGTCTTGTGTACCCTAGGCAAGTGTTGTATCTATCATTGAGCTACACACCCAGTTTGAACCCAAGGCCCTGGTCCTGTACCCTGATGAGACTCGGGTGCATGCTAGCAGCAACCAGCTGACTTACAGACTAATTCTTTAGTTTGCTGTATACAGTAAATCCTCATAATCCCCCCCAGTGTACATGACTGGCCTATGTCAGACAGGGAAAAGAACACCATGGCAACACAACTTCTCACAGTTGGCAGGATTGCCCCATTTTACCCCCTAAGAGCAGCAGAGGGGAAGGGGCACACTGGCAGCTGGGTGGGTGGCAGGCAGAGCCTGGAGCTAGGTAAACAGGGTTAGGGGAATTGCTTCCTGCACAGGGCAAGGCCTGCCTCGCCTTGGTGTTGGCTATCCTGAAGCTGGAGTTACAGGAGGTGGTAAGCTCCATGACATGGGTGCTGGCCACAGACCCAGAGGCCTCTGCAGGAACAGTGCGCACTCTTAACTGCCTAGCCACTGCTCTCGCTTTTTGTTTTTATTACTTATTATTTATTTAGAGACAAGAACCTGCTACGTAGCCTGGGCTGGCCTTGAACCCTGAGGTTCCTCAGCCTCCCAAATGCTGAGATCACAGGCATGCATCACCAGGTTCAGTTTGGTTCTATTTTTTTAAGAACTAAGAAGCGGCCCTCCCTAAGACCTGCACCCCTCTTCTCCAACATTCATAAAGGCTCTGGTAGGTCCTGCCACAGATGGTCCTGCAGGGGGAGGGAGGGCGGGGCTCCCAACTTGTGACAAGAGTTCTAGAAAGCATTCCCAGTGTCAGGTTTCCCTGGTATCAGGTCCTTCCAGGACCCACACCACAGCTGGTCCCTTGCACAGACAACAGAGGCCTGTCAGCACCTTTAGCTGTGGACTGCCTGCGACTGCGCCCTCCAGTTTTGTGTAGTGCTTGACACTTGCTCTGATGAACAAGAGAGAGGCTGGCACTATTCTCTCAGAGGAACCTGGTTCACAGGGTTACCCCTGCCTCCACACTAAGGACATCTCCATCTCTACCCACCCCTACTTCAAGGCCTGGAGCTATGCCCCTGCTTAGCCCAAATGCTATCTCCTGCAGTGTCCGGGTGTCTGTCAGGGTGAGAAGCAGCCTGCATTAAGGGGCCTGGCAGCCAGGCTCACAGCTAGCTCTCAACGGCAGGAGGACCTTGAGCGAGTCCTGGGGTTCTGATGGAGTTGTTGAGGGATTAATTAAGTGGGAGCCTGGCTACATGACCAAGCCCAGCACCTACAGTTTAGTAAAGAAGAAAGGGGGTGAACCAAGACGAACCCACATTCTTCCTTGAAGCTCATTCAACACCCATAGGCACAGGACACTTCTGAGATTGAGGCAGACTCAGGCAAGTAAGAATTGTCACTAACACACCTGGATTAAGCATGTTTAAAACTACATATGGGACTGGGGAGACGGCTCAGCGGATAGAAGCCGTGTGGGCAGGCTTGACGATCTGAGTTCAATTCCCAGATCCCACAGGTGGCAGGAGAGAGCTGACCTCATATGCATGATTTGGCACTTGTGCACTGCACTACACACACACACACACACACACACACACACACACACACACACACACACCCCTACACACAAAAAAAAGTTTAAAAACAAAATGAAAAAGCAAGACACCAACCTAGAAGATGTGACTAGGAAGGTGAGGGGCAAGACAGATTCCCTCCAGACAGGGCCAGGGCTTGGTCTCTTCAGGCTCCACAAGACAAGCAACAACAAATACAACCGACAGAAACAAAATCCTTGCCCTTCAGGCACACAGTTTTCCAGTAAGAAAGGTAAAAAATGATAAAACTCAGTGAGCAGTCATTTACTAAGACACAAGGGATACTTGTCACTCTGAGCACTTTTGGGGTGGGGGCGGAATGCGGACAGGGTCTCACGTAGCCCAAGCTGGTATCAAACTGGCTATGTAGCTGAAGATGACTTTGAACTTTTTTTTTTGGTTTTTCGAGACAGGGTTTCTCTGTGTAGCTTTGCGCCTTTCCTGGAACTCACAGAGATCCGCCTGGCTCTGCCTCCCGAGTGCTGGGATTAAAGGCGTGCGCCACCACCGCCCAGCGACTTTGAACTTCTGATCCTCCTGGTTTTGCCTTCAGAGTGTGGAGTTACAGGTGTGCACCACCATGCTGGGATTAGCAGTATTGGGGATTGAACCCAGGACCTTGTGACTGCTAGGCAATTACCCTACTGACTGAGCTATATCTCTAGTCCCTTTTTGAGCCCTTTAAATGTATCATTTCAAATAACACAACCGCTCATGAGGAACACTCTCCTACAGGCCCATGTTCCCTACAGGAGGGAAACAAGGGGATGTGATCGGTTACTATGGTTGCTGAGAGGGCTCGCCTGGGTCTGAGCCTGGCCCTGCCCATCTCCTTAGCAGCAGTTGAAAACAACTCTGGTATTGCCTCATCTCCCCCTCCCAAGATGCCAGCCCAGTTGTCCCCAGCCTGACGTGGGCATCAATCCTTCCAAGTCTTACCTGTCCTGGTCAGAGAAGGTATGGTTCCCAGTGAGAGGGCCCGGCTGAGGCGGCCTGGCAGTGAGGAGGGTGAGACCCGACGGGGAGATCGGAACAGCTGTTGCTTGGTGAGAGGTAGGAAGCCGGGTGGGGTGGGGATGAACAGGGATGCTGGCGAGGCTGTGATGCTTGGACAGGGCATGGCCAGGCTGGGGCTGGAGGGGAAAAGGCTGGCAGAGTCTCCTGAGAAGTACCTGCAAGGGCCCATGGGGCACAAAGAGGAGGAGAATGAGCCAGGAAGGTTCTGGAGACAGCCTCTGCACAATGGGGCCCGGCCCCTCCCAGGGTGTGAGGTGGGCCTGAGTCGGGGTCCCAGAGGAGGCGTGCGTTAGTTGAAGCAAAAGAGCAATTGTCCACTTATTAGGAGCAGGTGGCTGGGAGATGCCAGCAGGACCCACCCCACCCTACCCCGCATGCCCCCTCCGACCCCCTCCGGCTCACTGCAATCTACCTCTACTACGGGTCTCAGCATTAAAGTGACACTGTTACCCTGGCCAGCCTCATGCCAACCCTGGCCCTGAAGCAAACATTCCGTGCCTAGACCAGGCTCTCAGCGAGGCTCAGTGGACCTGGGCTCTTCTGACCATCTCCCATTCTTTGCCTAGAAGTTCCCAATGGAGCAGCAGGACTCAGTGACACTCTGGGCGGTGCCCAACTGGGCTGGGGTGCGGCCACATCTCCCTGGGGCTGTGCCTCAAGATGCTGCCTCCTGCAGCACAGGGGGAGACAGCCAGGCCTCGGACCCCCAGAAAAGGCTCTTCAGTGTACACACACCAAGCTCAATCTTAGAAAAGACCCCCAAACAACCACCAAGCTGCCCGAAAGACAGAAGGTGACAGTGTCTCTTTAACCTGAGAACAGCACAGATCACACAACAGAACCTGACGGCCACAGGCCGGAATGCCAACCATGCTTCCGATTAAGGCACCCGATTACAGAGGGGGAGGGACAGAGGCAGTTAATACATTAGTCTGCCATCTGGAAGGAGCTTCCGGTATCCAGCCTTACCTCGGTCCCAAGGGACAAATGAGCCCAGCAGACAATGTGCCGATGGATGGGCTGGCAGGGTCAGGCCTCATGGTGAGCAGGGGCCAAGGTACCCAGGCCGTCATGGCCGAGTGCTTGGGGGAGGCTACTGCTAGCCAAGCTCCGCACCACCTCTTTCCCCATTTTCAGTTTTGTGAGAGAAACGTATGTAGCCATATGGTGAACGCCCAGAGAGTCAGATGACCTTGCCAGTCTCTTGCACAGGACTGTGAAGCACCCGACCTTCCAGCTCAGTGTTTGGGAAACACAGGAAAGCAGGGCACAGCAAACCTGCAGGAGCCATTCCTGGATGCCCCCTAACTTCGCTCCGCTTGAGGGCTGGCAGAAGCCCTACTCCTCGCTCTAAGACTCTGAGGAATGCCTGGTCTTAAGCAGAAAAGTTGACTTTTGTGGGATAGGGTTTACCTCAGTGGCAGAGTATTTGCTGTGTGTGTGTGTGTGTGTGTGTGTGTACCTGGGTTTGATTTGCAGTACCCAAAACAAAAACAATCCCCCCTCCCAAAAATCAAAGTGCAGTTTATCTTTCCATTTCAGGATTACAACTGAGTCTGGAGGGACCTTAATGAATGGCCCAGGGGGGACACATTCAGGCTCTTTAGGGCCAGCAGAGGTGAGGCTGGAACCCGGGTATACACCTGACTGTGAATGAGCCCCTGTGGGAAAACACGGCCCTGCTGAGAATCTGGTGGAAGTTGCGGCAGGGAGTCGGTCAGTCGGCCTCAGAGCAGGCACACAGGCATGGCCGAGTCCTTCCAGCAGGTGGCAGCGGGACACTACACTAGGCCTCCTGGACCATTCTTGCCAAAGCTAGGAGCCAAGGGGGACCCTGGAATAGGCAGCCCCCAAGGCTCAGCAAGCAGCGGATGCAGGGCATGGAGAAGGTCCCAGCAGGCAGGGACTATGGTCTCCTGGCCCCGGAGGTCAGCACCAAAAGCTGACCTGGGCTTTGTTAGCATATCCCCGCTCTCCAGCTGGGCTTAACCCTGGGGCCATGCCCTGGTCAAGCCTGGGAGTCCTGGCCACTAAGCACAGGACACTGTTCTGAAGCCTCTAACAATGCCAGCATTGTGAGAGAGGGCTTTGGAGGTCTGTCCCCTCTGGCTGTGACACAGTGGCATCAGCAGATGAGTGGATCCCAAAGGTGGGAGCCTGGCAGGGATTCAGTTCTGCTCTGCCCTGGGCAGTCCCTGAGGTAGCATCCTCTGCAAAGGATCCAACGCTTCTTTAGTGAGTGGTCCCTGAATGCCTGCATGCTCGAACCCAACGCTCTGAGTCTCCTGTTTCCTGGGAGCCCTGACTGTGAGAAGGGTCATCAGGCTGAGGCTGGAACTCACTAATCCAACCCTGAGGGGAGCCTCAAGCCTTCCTCCTCACAGCCCCATAGAGTGTAGCTGCTCAAGCATCAGCTTATCCGCATGGGAAAAACACTGGGCAGCAAGACAAAGGCACAGCTGTGCCCTCCTCCAGCCAGTCCATGTCCTCACTAGCTCCCCAACCTGCTCCCAACCCCAGACTTCTGTGTAAATGCGGTGCCCCTGAAATCCACCCACCTCCCCCCTTGGCACAGAAGCCCTTCTGAAGAATCATGAAAGAAAAAAAGACGCGGTACCTGGTGCCAACCGGAATGAGCAGGACCCAGGAGGCATTTATTGAGAACACAGCATTCAAAACATGACGTCTATGGCCAGTGGTGATTACAGTGGTTAGGGTCACTAGACAATCAGTCACAATTCTACTACACGACACAAGACTTGTACCGGGTGCAGATAAAGGACATAGCGGGTGGATGGGCTGGCCAGGGGACGGAGAAGCGTGGTCCTGGTGGTTTACCCCAGGGCAAGTGTTACTGGAGAGTCCGCTGGGTCAGTGCGGGGACCCCAGACCCAGAGGTGAGTACAGCCAAGTCTCCCTTCATTTTTCAGGGATACAACCTGTATGTACATGATGATCCCACTCTGACCAGGGCTGGCCTGGAGGCTGTCCCCTATCAACAAGCCACAATCCAAGGGTGCCCACATTCCCTCAGCTTCTGCCAGCAACACCAGAACATTCTGGCACTTTCTCAAACCAACAAAAGGACTATTAATGTTAATAAGTAACACAAAACTCTTTATAACACCAGGAATCCTTGTTCCGCCATGTTTTCTACACCCACCAGAAGGCAGGAGCAACATGCTTAGCCGGGATCCTGGCTGGCCAGAGCTGGTTCTGTATATCATAAATAATTTAAATACACACACACACACACACACACACACACACACACACACACACACCCTGCTTCTGTCCAATGCCAAGATCGCAGAAATTAGCACCCTATTGTCAGCCTCTTTGAGAGTGAGATCCGCAATACACAAGAGGACGCACAGACAATGGCCCCAGCACCTGCCTCATCTTTCTTCCTGTAGTGATTTCTCGGGAGAGAGACAGGCAGGCGCTCCCTATTCTCTCGGGCAGCTGTGCCCACAGGGTCACAGGAGCAGCCTCACATCTCAAACACGGCCTCACCCACACCTCTTCAGAGGGGGCCTTCCACACCCTTCACCCAGAGCAAGCTGAGCCCTGCAATGCCAGAAACAAGCCCCAGCCTTCTGACGCTTCGGGCTCACCACACCTGGAAGCCCAGTAAGACATAGGCTGCTGTCTGTTACAGACGGTCAGAGAGCAGAACGGCTTTAAACCCTCAGACGGGTTTACAGTGGGGCCTGGGTGCCTCTCTCAAGCTCCCAACAGGGTTCCAAGAAGCCACCTCACAAAGACCCAGCAGCTGATGTGTGTCCGATGTGACATTCATGTGTAATCTGCCTTTGCCCTCCTGGGCTCTGGTGCAGAGGTTGGTAGGAAGGACAGCTATGGAGGAAGTGTGCAGCCCAATCAGGAGCCACCAGAGGGCAGCATGCCAAGTGGGTACAGCATTAGCCTACGCTCAGGATGGGGCCTTGGACAATGACTTTTTACGTAGCCATCCCCTTCACCTCACATGGCCCTCAAACCCACTGAGGCCAGCACCCCAGGCCCTACAGAAGGATCCACTTCCTACTTCAGATGGTTAACCAAGGCTAAGGGACAGCAGGGGTTTGGGAGAACCATGCAGCTAGCAAGGGTCTGCTCTGTGGCCCTTCCCCTAAGGTGGAGACTGTGCCTGAGAGTGAGGCTGAGACAGGGGCCCTGCAGCTGCCCCCGGAGAAACTGAGGGCAGAAACCTTGGCACCCTCCACAAATTATTCCAAGGAAGCCACTGGCGCTAGAGAGGAACAAGGTGACAATGACTTGTGTCACCAACAGTGTCCCCTTGGGTCTTAGATGTGCAGAGCAGCTACTGATCTGGGATGATCCACCCTCCTGCCTGGTGGACTCCAGGGGCCTGCTAACCACAATGAACTGTGCTCTCCACTGCCAGGGAAGGACCCCGAGGGACCCGAAGTCTCAGGAAGGTCTTGAAACAGGGAACTGGGAATAGACGCAGAGAAGAAACAAGGGACCAGGAAGTTCAAGGGCTGAGGGCCGGCTCTGCTCTAGTCCTAGCTCACCCTGCTGAGGCCATGGCCTTGTCACCCAGCCAGTGACAAATGACAAGAGTCTGGCGGGCAGTCTGCGTCCTCACCTGGAGTCAGAGCCAGGGAAGAGCTGTGACAGATGGGAGCTCCTGGAGCTAGCAGGAAGCCAAGGGTCGGAAGCACGTCCCCTGGGAGCTACTCATGTTTGGATCACTGGGGCTATGAAAGGGTCACAGGCGGGAGAGGCGGTGGCAATGGTGAGCGGCCCCGGGCACCCGGGGAACACCAAGACTGGGGGTGTGGGGGCTGGGGAGTGCTGGGAAGTCAACGGGAACAACGGAGGGTAAGCGCGAAGTCAAGGCTCTGCTGGGGTGGGTCACGGTCCACCACCTGCCTCCTCCCAACCCCTGCAGTCACTGCTGCTTCTCTGACCTTCGGGGCCGGAACCTCCGTGGGCCCGTTGCTTTCCTTGTAGCCACGGCTGCGGTGAAGCCCACCAGGCAGCACAGGGACGTGGTGCTCAGCTTGAGTGTGTCTAGCCAGCTGGGCGAAGCAGCCTGCAGATACTGCTCCGCCAGGTGCAGCCCCAGCAGCAGGGCCCAGAGACAGGTGGAGAAGGCATCGATCCGTCGGAGCCTGCTGGAGAAAGCAGGGTGAGTGTGTGCCCGGTGGTTCTGCCACTTCCTGCCCCACACCCCATCCACACGGTCCAGATCAGAGGAGGACAGAGGGAGGCCAGTGGAAGGTCTGAGTCCATCCTAGGACTCAGGGCTGCCCTGCACTAAGCAGGCCGGTGCTCCCACACCCATCGCCTAGCCTGGGAACCGAGGGAGGAAACTGCCCTCACTTGAGTTTCCACAGCACAGGGGCAGGCGGCTTCTGTGACTCTGATTTTAGAGATTTTGAGGTGACTGGCAGCGGCAGAGAGCAAGTGACAGACAGTGTCACTGTCCTCTGCAGTCCTGTGCTGTCCTCCTGACCCCGGAGAACTTGGACAGGCTTGTCCAGAGCAGGGGACCACAAGGCCTCTTGCTTCCCACCCCCAGGCAGCAGTGTGCCGACCTCTGCCCACCCGGGCTCAGAACACACCTGACGCGGC
This sequence comes from Peromyscus aztecus, assembly GCA_902168405.1. Taxonomy (NCBI): domain Eukaryota; kingdom Metazoa; phylum Chordata; class Mammalia; order Rodentia; family Cricetidae; genus Peromyscus; species Peromyscus aztecus. The sequence goes on from CABHPQ010144776.1 coordinate 37,645, forward strand.
CGGCCAGCAGCATGGCCAGCAGGCAGGTGAGCAGACCCACTGTCACGATGCTGGTCTGGTGGCTCTGTCCAAAGGTCCAGGCCTCGTGAAGCTTCTCTGTGGTATGCTCCGGCAACAGGCCCAGCAGCTGCTGCCAGCCCTCGGCCTGAGTAGTGGCGTTGTCCGAGGCGGCAGAGCTGTTGCCCCCAGGAGGTAGGGCCGGGGGCAGGGCAGCCCCTGGGTGGAAGGGCTCGCTGGGGCCATACAGTGTAGTGGACAGTAAGAAGGCACAGGCCAGGAAGGCCAGGGCACGGAGCAGGATGACCTGGAAGGGGGCCCTCATTGCCAACGAACTGAAGCTCTGAGGGAGGGAGAGATGGGTCAGTGAGAAGCCAGAGAGCCACCAATGGCCACCCTATGCCCACCATGTGGGATGCTGGCCAGGGCCCTGTTTTTATGCCCTTTCTTTGATGCTCAGGCCACTGCTGCCCCATCCCAGTCCAGGCTCTTGCCTCACTATGGTGGTGTCTCTCTGTGAGAGCCTCTCCATGGTGGTGTCTCTCTGTGGGAGCCTCACTATGGTGGTGTCTCTCTGTGGGAGCCTCCCTATGGTGGTGTCTCTCTGTGGGAGCCTCCCTATGGTGGTGTCTCTCTGTAGGAGCCTCTCCATGGTGGTGTCTCTCTGTGGGAGCCTCCCTATGGTGGTCTCTACTTCTTTAGAGAAACCCTTTCGACACACTGGTGATGTTATTCTTCCAAATTTTTCAATCTCTGTCAAGTTTTCATCAAAAATCCCTATTAGCTGGGCGGTGGTGGTACACGCCTTTAATTCCAGCACTCGGGAGGCACAGCCAGGTGCATCTCTGTGAGTTCGAGGCCAGCCTGGTCTACAGAGTGAGATCCAGGACAGGAACCAAAACTACACAGAGAAACCCTGTCTCGAAAAACCAAAAAAAAACAAAACAAAACAAAACAAAAAAAAAACCAAAAAAAAAAAAAAAAAATCCCTATTACCCTTAACTAGAACTTGACTAAAATGTGCAGATACTTCTGGATAAAATAAAAGTTCAATTAACATTTCTGCTAAGAAGTTACTCAGGTTAGAAACCAGAAAGCTAGAATAAGAACCAAGCACCTGAGGACAGGGCTGCCTGTCCTACTGTGCAGACCCAGGGGAACAGGGACAGAAGTAGCGGCCAAGCGGTCAGCTCCATCCTGAAAGGACAGAGTGGACGCAGACGCAGGCCACATCTCCGACACAGGGCGGAGGAGTTTCCTTGTGGGGCAGGTCTCACCGCAACACACTTGCTACTGACTCTGTTGCCTTCTGCAGACAAGTCCCCGCCACTAAGCCACAGTCCCCTCCTGACTCATCACCGTTGTTTAAAACCCAGGCTGCTTGCTTGCACGCCATGACAGAGCCAGAGTTAACTTTAGCCTTGTCTTCTTGGGTCTGCCCCTGCACTGTTAGCTGTGTATCACGTGTGTGGCCCTGCAAGCCCCTCAGCCCCAGCCTGGTTCCCACAGCTGCGACCAGGAGCCACGGGGCCCTAACGTGCCACCAGGCTGCAGGGGACAAATCCAAGTGTCTACAAGGTGGAAGGGTCAGCAGGGCAACCTCGAACCCAGGATACGGTGTGGGAGAGCCACATCGCGATCCTAGTCACTCCTGTCAGGAGGAGCTGACCACACCGGGGGCCACCAGGCAGCTGTCTCTCAGGCATGGGGTCCTGGCACGCTACACCATGTCTCAGTCGCTAGGGCCCAGCTCACAGAGCATCTTCCCACACAGACTCAACACCCAAATGCGCCATGGCCTCAGACCTGTCCATGGGCCTGGTCAACTTCCCGACGCCGGAACTGGTGGCTGAGCAGCAGGGCGCGCAGCTGGCGGTTCTGGTGTTTGATGTAGTACTCCACAGCTGCCTGGCAGGGGCGGCACAGCTTATACATCTGCTCCAGGTGGTGGCGGTACACCTCAATCTCCTCATCATACCGGCCCTGCAGGTAGGGTAGAGGGTCTGTGTTCCTCGTGGGAACTGGGTTCAGATGCCGGCCCTGCCTGTGCAAATGGTCATGTGAGCTCCTGGGAATAAGGGCTGGCAGAGGCTAGGAGCCCACAGGACAGTGACATGAATGACATTCTGTAGCTCAGCACCCACTCAAGGAAGTGGCGTCGAGCTGATATTCTCTCGGTTCTGGCAGGAGGACAACCCGGGCCCAGGCCCACCTTCTCCATGAGTCTGCGGTCTAACTCACACCAGGGAGCTAGCTGCTGGCTGACCTGGGGCTGCAAAGGCCAACTGGTTCTTCGTTTCACAGTAGCTGAGGACAGATGCCCCAACCCTTGCTCCCTCAGATGCAGCAAGGTCCAGCCACTGCATCAGTGGGAATGGCTGTTGCTCTCTTGTTGGGGCAAACAGGAAAGGCACCTGGTGTCAATCTTTCTCTCATGGCCTCATCGTAAAAAACACTAAAAATTATATTTGTTCATTTATTTAGTGTATGTATGTGAGCGCGTAAGTGGAGGTTAACGGGTAATTTGTGGGAGTTTGTTCTCTCCATCCACCATGAGCACTCCAGGAATGGAACTTGGCAGTAAATGTCTTTGTCCACTGAGCCATCTTGATGACTCTCTCTCTTGGTCTCCTGGCTCATTCCTGATTTCCCCTCTCTTTCCTAGGCATCTTTCTCCCAGGATGCCATGCTTGGCAGGACAGACTAGCAAATGAGATCAGGGTGTAGCCCCTGAAACTGCAGCTGGAGCCCAAGGCTTCCACCTCCCTCTGCTCAGGGACAAACCCTTCTCGCCTGAGAGGCCCTGGTTTCCATGGTGTTCTCCAGTGGTCACAAGAGCACACTGAGCACAAGCTTGGCTCCAGCTCAGAAGGAAGCCACACACGCTGGAATGTGGGGGAGAGGAGGTGAAGAGCTAGCGATCTGGCTCCCTCGCCCGTGCATGCTCACCTCCTCACGGGGTGTGAAGGCCGCCAGCTGCTTGATCTTGGTGGTCTGGTGGTGGCTGCACCTCCGGCAGAGCAGGACCTGGCTGCTCACCCACTGCTGCGGCTGGGCAGGGTCTCGGGGACTGGGCACACTGCTCACCACGTGGTTCAGGTGCTCCATGTACTGTGCTGGGATTGGCTTGTTGTAGTCTCCGTTCTGGGGAAGGGAGGGCACTCCTGGTCAGTGGGGCCCACTCGGGGATGGTCCGGGATTTCAGACAAACCTGCTCTGGCTTTCTTTACACAGAAGAGCAGCAGCTTTCCTTCTGATGGTGTCTCACATGGAACTCTAAATAAGTGCTGAGAAGCCACCTAGCCTGTGCAGCAGGGCAGGCCTGGGGTGCTGCTTGCCCACGTACCTCACCCTGGCTTTGTCCCTAGGAACCATACACTCTGAGAACTGAGTCTGCAAGCTGGGCCTGTGGGCAGGCAGGCTGTCTGTTTTACTAAGTTTCAGTAAAAGCTACACTAGACACTAACACACTATGGTGGCTGGGCAGTCAAAGCCGTGACAGAGGACAAACCACCCATGAAGCTGAAGACTTAGTGTCTGCAGCAACTGGGCTGCAGACCTGTTCGGCTCTCAACGTGAACCCCGATCTCGCCACCTGTTGTGGAGACAGGACAAGTGGCCACAGCTCCCTGCACCTGCTCTTCTTCCTAAGGGAGACACGGTGGCCCGAGGCCAGCCAGAGGCAGCCTCAGCACACCTCCCCACCTCCCCCCCCCAGCCCCACCTCCTGGAAGCCGTTGTACTGCTCGCAGTGGGGACAGTCCCAGCAGTTGCGATTCCCATAGGGCACCAGTGTGTCCTGGTTGCAGAACCAGCAGTTGACCACCGTATGCGTTGGCTTCACCCTGTGGACCAAGGACAAGAGTCAAGACCTTGGTGAAATGTGAGACCATCCAAGCGCACCAAGTGGCATCCGAGGTGGAGATGACGGCCCAGCCAAAGGAGGACGTCATGGTGGAGGGAGGAGGGACTCCTCAGATGCTATGCTCCCCCAGGATGATAATGACTGACAAAATACTCTCACCGGCTCTGCAGGCTCCTGAGTATCCACCTGGGAGCCCAGGGCCACCAGACCCCAGTGTTCCAGGTCTTAGACATGAGGGTGGCGGGATGGCGCAGGGCCAGGGCTAGCTAACCAATGGGCCAAGATGGTTAGATGAAGCTCAGGACCCCTCGTCCCATGAGGTCTGCTCCTAGGGTGCAGAAGTCATGTTTCCAGAGTTCTAAGACTGAAGGGAGCTTTCTGTCCTTCCCAGAAAATATCCCTCCAAGGAGGCCAAGGGGTGGGGACTGGTGACAGGGGCAGTGACAAGTCACAGCTGCTCAGCAGGCCCAGCCTTCTGGGTGAAGAGAGGGGGCGGGGCCCACAGATGGGGCTTTCGTGGCCACACACTGGGCTAACAGGTGGGGCCTGCAGGATAATCCTGGCAGACACTGGGGATCTGGACAGCACACACAGAGGTCACACAGCAAGCGCCCAGCAGAGCCAGGCCCAGGATCCAGAAACAATGCTAGCGAAGGGCAGCAGCTGTGGAGCTTGCTCGCCTGCCCGCCCGGTATTCGGACCTTGTGCTTTTGCCCTGTCTCACTCAGGGCCATGTCTAGCTCAAGGGTACTGCTGAGACCTGGGGAGAGTGAGCCACCTCACACAGATGGCCTGGCTCCTCACTGCGTGACTCTCTGGCCTTAGCATCCTGAAAGAGGGCGGGATCCCTGGCTATGGACGCACGTGTGTGTCCCCGGGAGGTCCCCATTTGTCAAACTCCGCATATCAGTCATGCTGTAAAGTGGACTGGGCCCAGCACCAGCTGCCTCTGGATGTCACAAGAATGCACTGAGAAGAATGAGGAGCTTTGTGATGGAGGAAAGGCCCTCTAGTCAGGAGCGCAGCAGGAAGAACAGCCTTGGAAGTGGGGCTCTAGTTCCTGAGTCAGCACACACTGCCAGGCAGCAGCTCCACTCCCTTCCACCCACTGTGGGCAGGTTAAGGAAGGTATCCTGCAGCTGGGGTAAGAAGACCCCTCTCACAGGGGCTTGCTCTTGGGAAGCTCTGAGCAGTGTTCTAGCCTAGCCAATGTCAATAAATGACAGGGACACAGGATGGTGAGGCTGGGGCTCTCTAACAGCCCCACCTCACACTTCCTTCTACCTCAGTTCAGACCGAACCCCTCAAGATAGGAAGGAGTGTTGGAGAGATGGCTCAGCAGTTAAGATCCATCACTCACTACTCTTGCACAGAGGACCTGAGTCTGGATCCCAGGACCCACTTCTGGTGGCTCACAACCCCTTACAACTCCAGCTTCAGGGGATCTGATACCTCTGGCCTCAACACCTCCACAGGCACCTGCATTTACACACACACACACACACACACACACACACACACACACACACACACACAGTTTAAAAACAAGCCCACAAAGCCAGCACAGGGCCATCAGGAAAACCTGAAGACAGTGCATTGGGCAGGGTAACCTGTGCCCCGGTCTCTACGGTCACTTTACCTCCTAGAAGCTTCATTTTAATCCCTCATTTTTCAAATGGGTTGCTCAGACTTTGCCCTGGAGACTGGTGCTAGTACCTGGTACTCGACAACTTTACTGGCCCCCAAATGGAAAGAGCAATGCAGAACCCTGCGGCACCAGCTGTGGCTGGAGGTTTGGAAATGTGCTCTGCTGGGATGCCCATGTGTTTGGCATTCCTGGGCAATTAAGCACTTAGTTTGTGGTAATTTGTACATCTTTTATAGGCCTCTTTATAATTATGCATGAGGCATACCTCATAGTTGGTACTTAGGCAGTATGACCTCTCATCTGCCCCTGAGTCTGAGACAACACACCCACCTGCCTCTGGGGTTCCTTAGCTCTGTTCTATTTGACGGGAAAGGCCAACTTCTGGGCTTGCTTTGGGTACCAAAGACAGACAAGCAGGGACTGTGGCTCCGGCCTGACGAGTCTGCCAGGAAGCCCCTCCCACCCAGGAAGCCATCATTTCCACTATGGGTCTCCAGCTCTGTTGCTAGGGAAATGGCTCCTGGCCTCTGGAAAAAGCCCGGTGTGGAAGTGGAAGGCGGGGGATTCATTTTCCCTAAAGTCAGAGGCTAATCTCTGCCAGGGGTGGATGCTGCAAGGGAGTGAGTGTTCTTTGTGGCGAAAACAACCACTGTTCACCTCGGCTAGGTGAGATCTCTACACCAGAAGCTGTCCTTCGGAGACAGCCCCAAAAGGTATGTGGGCAGGAGCAGCGGGGCGGTTGGCCAGAATCTCAGACCCGCCAGTACCAACCGGTGCTGCTCATCATGTACCAGAGGGTGGGTGAGCATGAAAACTGTCCCGGCAGCCACTTTACAGGTCCTACACTGTCCCCAGGGCACACCAGGCAGTTCTGGCCTCAGAACTCACCCAATTTTTGTTGAGGGTCCCCTCAAGTTTCCCTCACAAACTCCTTGGACCACTTATCTTTCTCAAGCCAACAACCGCGATTCTATGATGAATCACGTCTGGGGAAGCAGGTGGGGGGTGATGAGATGGAATGACCCTTTAACACAGGAAGGAAGGTGACTTGGCAGAGGCAACATCTCAGCTACGACCAGGCCCAACTCATACTGCCATGGGTGGGTGGGGGACCTGGAAACCATTTCCCCAGCTGATCACCTTGACACTTAACTCTTGGGATGCCAGAGGGAGCCTGAAGGAACCATGGTGGATGGATCCTTATAGAAGGGGCCAGCGCAACTCTGTGCCTGGCATCCTCTCCATGGGCTTGGAACACACACACGGGGGAAACACGGACATGTGCCTCTGGTGATGTCGTCTCCATCAGTCCAGGACATTCAGGTAGAGCCACACTCCTGCCCCCACACCTCAGCATAGAGGCACTACTCAGGAATCAGTCAGGGCCCAGGCTATGTCACACAGAAGACATTGAATGGCGCTCAGCTGTCCTGAGGTGCTCTGAGTCTGTGGGGGGCCAGTGTGCCCATCTCTCCCTAAGGGACCTGTGAGAGCCAGGCTTGGATCTCAGGGTCCAAGGAAAGCTCGGCTTCACAGGATGTGCCTTCTCTGCTCTTCCAAGTGTGACCTCACCGAATAGGAAGAGTCCAAGGAGGGACATCCTGGGCTTCAATGGTGTAGCAGCAGTACTAAACTGCAACTCTCCACACCCTGGACCAAGAAGGTCCAGATCTCCCATTCCATCTCACAGCAATGTCACTGACAAGAGCAGAGACCCCCAAACTGATCCCTTGGGGACAGACACATCACCCACTCAGTTCATCAAGCATCATTCAAGGCTTTCTGAGACACATGAGCAATATGCACCACCTGGATCGGGATACAAGAAGAAGGACAATTCACAGAGTAGTTGGCAACAGATGCCACAGGATTGGCTAGCCAACATGCAGGGCACATGCTGTCACTCACAAACAGGTGCCCTCAGCAGGAGAGGGTCACATGAAATGTGCACATAAAGAGGCGTCCAATCAGCTGGAGTGGGCAGCTCAGAACAGTGAGTGCTGCGGTGAGTCCAGACACAGGACTAACTGTCAGAGGGTCTCTGAACGCTAGGACAGGCTCTGCTATACATCCGAGGCTGCGTTCCCCTCATCTCCACAAACACCGGCAGAACACCGGCAGATGCCAGGGCTGTGCAAGCAGGGCAGCGCTGGGCGCTGAGATGCACTCCCAAGGGCGAATCCCAGGACATTATGCAGAGGGATAAGACGTGTCTGAGCAGTAGCATGAAGGGCTGTGGCACAGGAAGAGGGATGTGGGACTTCTACCCCAGAACTACAGGTACAGAGAGGCTGCTCGGCTAGCAGCGCAGTGTGGGTGTGGGACAGGCTCTTCCACTTACAGCTGGGAGGTAAAGGGCAGTCCTCAAGGCTTTGTTTCCCCAGCTGTAAAATGGGTGAGAACGGCAGTACCTGCCTCACTGGAGCTGGTACTCATTGCTTGTCACTTGTCACCTGGGCAGGAATGGCAGCTGCTCTCATCATTAACAGTAACCAGGACAAGAAAACTCCACGGGTGAGGAAGCAGGGTGGCCGGATTTGGGCTCTAGTGGACTTCCCAGCCACCACTTTGGCCAATTGTGTGTGTGTGTATGTATGTGTTTTCTTGGTTCTTCGAGACAGGGTTTCTCTGTGTAGTTTTTGGTGCCTGTCCTGGATCTCACGCTGTAGACCAGGCTGGCCTTGAACTCACAGAGATCCGCCTGACTCTGCCTCCCGAGTGCTGGGATTAAAGGCGTGTGCCACCACCGCCTGGCTGTGCATGTGTTTTTGAGACAGGGTTTCTCTGTATAGTAGCCTTGGCTGTCCTGGAACTCACTTTGTAGACCATTGAATCAGAGATCTGCCTGCGCCTGCCTGTGGGATTAAAGAGTGCCACCACATACAGCCACCCTTTAGCCAATTTTAAAACTGAGGAAGAACTGACTGAACAGAGCTAATGAGACGTTTTCTTCACACGGCTCCCCAGGGCCACAGTCCTGCCCTCTGCTATCTCTCTGCTTAGTTGCAAACACCCACTCCACCCAGTGCCTTCCAAAACCAACTCCTTGTCGGCCTTCCTCCTGCTAACTCGAGCCCCATTCCCCGCCACAGCACTCAGCCACAGCACTCCCTCCAGGGAAGGGGAAAGCTGCGGCCTCTTGCTAAGCCAATCTTGCTTCAGAATTGTGAGCGGTCAATTTACCTCCTGATGAAACCCAGAGCTCATGAAGACACCACGCAGCACCATGCTTTGACCAATCTGCGGCAGTCAAACTCTCCACCTTGACAGTCTGGTGTGGGCATGAAGGGGGCATTGGCTCCCCCTGCATCTCACCAAGGCCTCAGCTTCCTGTCTCTGGCAGAAGGAAGGGGTGACAGGCAGTGACCCAGTCCTTGCCACAGTCCCACTGTGCTCCTCTGGCCACAT
>CABHPQ010144778.1:0-29147 GCA_902168405.1 Peromyscus aztecus
GCTTCCTAAGTGCTGGAATTAAAGTTGGCCACCATACTTGCCCATCTTTTACATAGGTTTTGGGGATTCCCAAGGCCTGAACCATCTCTCCAGACCCCCACCTCTATTTTGTTTTAACTTGTCAGCACGGTGACATTGGCCAGAATATACAGTAATTAACTGTGCCCTTCTATAGCTTCTGTGGACTCTGATTATTACCCTTCCAACTTCTGGATTTCTGTTAATAGTTATTTTCCTTTGAGACAGGATCTCACTATGACCCAGAGTAGTCTCAAAGGACCCTCTTGCTCCGGTCTCAGGTTTTTTTTCCCCCTATGTTTTTTTTTTTTTTTTTTCCTTTCTCGTTTTTTCGAGACAGGTTTCTCTGTGGTGTTTTGGTGCTTGTCCTGGATCTCGCTTTGTAGACCAGGCTGGCCTCGAACTCACAGAGATCCGCCTGGCTCTGCCTCCCGAGTGCTGGGATTAAAGGCGTGCGCCACCACCGCCTGGCTCCCCTAGGTTTTTGAGTATCCCTAACTGTCCTTGGGACTTGCTCTGTAGATCAGTCTGGCCTCTGCCTCCTGAGTGCTGGGATTAAAGACATCTGCCACTACTGCCCAGCTAGAATTCCTAAGAATATAGGTACTCACCAACACACCCAGCTTGCCATTAGTTTAATCAAGTATTTCTGGGCCCCCACAGTGGTCCAGACCCAATCTTTCCCCAGGCTTGGGCTTTTGAGGATGGTGAAGAGTAGAACATAAAGATGTGTACCTGTAATCTCAGCACCTTGAAGGATGAGATAAAAGATAACAAATTCCAGGCTAAACCATGTGGTGGTGGCACACTCTTTTAATCCCAGCTCTTGGGAGGCAGAGGCAGGTGAATCTCTGAGTTTGAGGCCAGCCTGGTCTACAGATGGAGTTCCAGGATAGTCAGGGTTACACAGAGAAACCCTGTCTCAAATAAAACAACAAAAAAAGAAAACAAGTTCCAGGCTAGCCTTGACTATGTAATGAGATCTTATCACAACCTGATTCATTCCCCAAAATAGTCCTATACAAATATATCTTGAATTAATATGTATTGAAACAAGATCTAACCTTTGAAGTTAATTTAAAATGGATAAATGAGCCAGGCAGTGGTGGTCCACACCCTTTATTCTAGCACTCGGGAGGCAGAGGCAGGTAATCTCTGAGTTCAATCAAGACCAGCCTGATCTTTGAGTATCAGGACAGCCAGGGCTACACAGAGAAACCCTGTCTCAAAAAAACAAAACCAACCAAACAAACAAAAAAAAAAACTAAAAGAAAAATATAAAGAGAAAACGATAAATAGGCTGTGTGTGTGTGGCTCAGTTGCAGACTATTTACCTAGCATGTGTGAAGTTCCATTTCCAATACTACAAAGAAAACCAATAAACAAGAATGGTAAGCTCTTTGGTCTTGGAAATACTCAAATCTACATGGGAAGGTTGGTTTTTTGTGCTCTGTGCATTGCAGGTGTGGTATGGGATGATTCACTCTCTTCCTTTCCTCAGCTTTTCATACTCTTGTCAGGAGGGAGAAACCAAGGAACTCTGGTCCTCGGGACACCACCTCAAGTCCTGCAGAGCCGTTGTCTTCTCAGAGGATGGGCAGAGTGAGTACTGGGGAAGGCAGCCAGCAGTGTGGTAGAAGGGAGAGGGCAATGATCGGTACCATCAGCTGGGCCTTTCCCCCCCCAGAACTTGTTACTGTCTCTAAGGACAAAGCAATCCATATATTAGATGTCGAACAGGGACAGTTGGAAAGACGCATTTCCAAGGCTCACAGGTAAGAAAAATCAGATATACGTGTGCCTGGTGAGGGGTAAGGACTGAGAGGTCTCCATTAGAACAAATGCATATTCTCTGTTTCTCCAGTGCCCCCATTAATAGTCTGCTGCTTGTGGATGAGAATGTTCTGGTCACTGGGGATGACACTGGTGGCGTCCGGCTCTGGGACCAGCGAAGAGAGGGTCCTTTAATGGATATGCGCCAGCATGAGGAGTACATTGCTGACATGGCTCTAGACCCAGCCAAAAAGCTGCTGCTGACAGCCAGGTACAACCTTAAACTGACCCCCTGCTCTTTCCCTCCCTCGAGACCACTTGGTGATGTAGGTACCCACTTGGTATTATAGTCTTCCTCAAATGGAGCTTCCCGTTCAATCTGTCTGTTCTCTACAGCGGGGATGGCTGCCTTGGTGTCTTCAACATCAAGAGGCGCCGTTTGGAGTTACTCTCGGAGCCTCAGTCAGGCGATCTGACCTCCGTCACCCTCATGAAAGTACAGCTGGGTATGATGGGATAGGGTACGTATGCTAGGGGGTGTATTCTGAAGTGGCTCCACAAACATGGTTTACCTTGTTAACCTGCAGTATGGGAAGAAGGTAGCCTGTGGATCTAGTGAAGGTACCATCTACCTCTTCAACTGGAATGGTTTTGGGGCGACAAGTGACCGCTTTGCCCTGAGAGCAGAGTCCATCGACTGCATGGTTCCGGTCACTGAGAATCTGCTGTGCACTGGCTCCACTGATGGCATTATCAGGTAAGGGGAGCCAGTGCAGCCCTGGAGCCCAGGGAGTCCAAGCCAAGCCAGTCAGTTCCTAACACTCTTCTCTGCCCAGGGCTGTGAACATCCTGCCAAATCGAGTGGTAGGTACCGTGGGCCAGCATGCTGGGGAGCCTGTGGAGGCACTAGCCCTATCCCACTGCGGCCAGTTTTTGGCCAGTAGTGGCCACGACCAGCGACTCAAATTTTGGAACATGACTCAGCTGCGAACTGTGGTTGTGGACGATTATCGGCGACGCAAGAAAAAGGGAGGGCCACTCCGTGCCCTGAGCAGTAAGGCCTGGAGCACTGATGACTTCTTTGCAGGGTTGAGAGAAGATGGAGAGGATGCCAAGGCTCCAGAGGAGGTACTGAAGGAGAGCGATGATGACAGTGACTGAGCTGAGGCCATGAGGAGAATGTCAGGACAAGGAGCTATGTTTTCTGGGACAGCCCCTAAAGAAACTTGTTTTTTTTTTTATGCTGTAGATTGAACCTACAATCTTGAATATAAGCTTAGATCTACCACTGATCTCCCCAGCCCCCCGACAGGAATTTCCAATACTCTGTTGTATGAATTCATGGCCCCAAAGTAGGAAAGTATTTGCTCACCCTACCATTGTAAGACAAACTGTTTTGGTAAGACAGCACAGACAGACATGTGTATACCAACCAGGGGTTTAATATAAATACAACCAGCATAGAAAAAAAGACATATAAGCCCAAATCAGTGGCAAGTGGTGGAAGGAAGGGCCTTCGGCACAAATAAAAACAAAGATTCATAGTAAACTTTTTGTGTGGGTCTGGTGAATTTTGTCAAACTGGGAAGTGACTAAGGATCCTAGGTAAGAGGTCAAATCAGACCCTGGGCTCAATGGGGGAAGGGCAGAGTTCCTCACAACTAAAGTAGCACTTAGGTGTGACAGGGTCCTTCCCCAGCAAGGAAGCCGTAACCAGGCCCCTGTCTCTTTGTGATCCAGTAGTGGCTGCCCAGGCCTGCTGGGCTGGGATGGCACAGGTTCTGCCCACCCAGTTAGGCTGCCTGTAGAGAGGAGGGGGAGGGGGTCACTGCCTAACCGTAATACCTGCTTCAGCCCCAGGAGACCACAAGCTGGTTCTAGACTCACTCAGTGTTTCCAGCAACTGTGCAGACACAGCATCCTTGGCCACCTCATGCCCATCCTGCCATTCAGAGGCCAGCACAACCCAAATGAGGCCGCTGAAAGGCACTGGGTGTCCAGGGATCACAACCTGGTACCAAAAGCGATGCCAGCCAGCAGGCCCTGTGCCTAAACACTTGGTAAGGAACACTGGGCTGCCCAGCTTCATCCGTTGACACAGCAGCTGCAGAGCAGCCCGGGCCCCTGGGGACCCTAGCCTATCCCTGCTCTGGGCTAGTTGGCTGCCTTCTGGCCGTAGGAACCGCAGCGAGGGACCTGCAAGCTGCTGGCGGAAGTGCTGCTTCAGGTCAGGCTTGAGCCACTCCACAGCCACCTGTTCTCCACAGAGGCGTGACTGCCCTGCAAGAAAGAGGCAGAAGACAAGGGCAGATCTAAGCACAGGGACTGGAGCCCGACACTGAGGAGCTGACCAGGAAAGGGGCCTGGGAGTAACTCGCCACAGGCTATGTTTAATGCCTCTCTACTTCCTGGTGGTGGGACAACTTCCCCAAGCCTCACTTCATTTATTTGTAAAGGGGCTGTAACAACACATACTATCTAATTATCCCTGGGGCAGTACAGGGCATTCAGGCTTTATTTACTTAGTCACCATCACAATAGCTAACCTTTCTGATCAATGAACGCTGAAAACAGGAGACAGCACTGCTTAATTCACCGAGGAAGCAGGCACTACAAAGATAAGCAGGCTCACCTGAACACTTGTACAACCCCAATTCCCCCCCCCCCCCCCCCCCGGAAATATTGAGGCCTAAAACAGGATGCAATGGCAGGTGGTGGTGGCGTAAACTTTGAATCCAAGCGGGAGGCAGAGGCAGGTGGATCTCTGTGAGTTTGACGCCAGCCTGGTCTACAGAGCGAGTTCCCGGCCAGCCAAGGCTACACGAGAAACCCTGTCTCAAAAAAAAAACAAAAACAAAAACAAAATAGGATACAAACTATGGGAGGAACTTAGACAAACGGGAGCTTCAATTTAGGTAAATAGTGGTTGGAGCACTGTTGTATGCTGGCAGTTTGTGAACCCCACGCATGTCTGACTCTAAGATTTGGGGATATGCTTTTAAAGTAGCCAGCCGCCCACCCGCAGCTTCCACCCCTACCTTCTACCAGGGCCTTTTTGGCCATGGCAGCGGCTCGGTGTGTGCTGAACTTGAGCAGCGCAATCTGAGAGGGCGCCGACCCGGGGCTGGGTAGCAGCCACGTCTCCTGCAGGCAGGGACCCAGCGGTTGGAGGGCGAGCAGCAGGGTGCGGCGGTTCAAGCTCGGAGGCAGCCCGTCCACTGTCAGCTCGCACTTCTCGGTGCTTCGGCACACCAGAAGCTGGCAAGAGGGACGCAGCTGGTGGTTGTGCAGCGTGGCAATGGCGGCCTGGGCACCGCGCCGCGAGCTGTAGCGCGCGTAGGCGAAGCCGCGGTTCAAGCCGCTGAAGGTCATCATCAGGCGGAACTCGTAGAGGCGCCCCACGCGCTGGAAGAGTGGGATCAGCTGGTGCTCGTACACGTCCTGGGGCAGCCGTCCGATAAACACCTCGGAGCCCGACGGTGGCGGGCTGCCCACCCAGCCTGGACGGGGAGAGGATATGAAGGGGGTACTGTCGTCAAAAATGGCATGGTTCAACTTCTAAGCCCCAGGAAACCGCTGGGGTGTAGGGGGCGAGGAGGAGGAAGACCATCTAGAAATACTGACACCCTTCTGGCTCCCTCCCGGTCGTTAGCAGAATTGGGCGACTCGACGGCGTAAACAACTAGGCTGGCACTGAGTGGGTGGGTGGGCGTACTCTCCTCGACGGGGAGAGTGGAAGGGGAGCCAGACACATATCCGCATCGGATAGAGGCTATGTCAGGTAGCTTGGGTTTTCTGACTTTGGAGCCTAGGGGACAGGCCCTTCCTACAAGAGTGGCCGAGGCTGTGTAGTGCCACAGGGGGTGGGGCTACCATACCTGGGGGTGGCCCGCCATACTTCCTTTGCCCGTTGACCTGTACCAGGCGGATGCCAGTCTCCCTTACCCACGCCTCCAGGGCTGCCTTGTTCTCTGGATTCACCCGTTCACACCATTGCTGGAGGAAAAGAGTAGGTTGGAATGGCGCATCACGGGCCCAGGAGCACCTCGCCTGGGGTATTGGGGTCACTGTAACCGCTCCTTATGTAGGCCGGGCCCAAGGACACCTTAGGTCTTGAATTACTTACCTCACACTCCCTTTTAGACTGCATAGCCCTCTCCTAGGTCGACCTGCCAGTACCTTCTTTAGAACTTCCCTTGGGCTTCTCTGCCTCTGGAAGATTCCCTGCCTTCCACGCCCCCTCGAGCTCTCATTGGCTCCGAGGGCGACCCCGCCTCTCAAGGAGGCATCCATTGCACGTGCGCGAACGCTTGGAGGCGCGCTAGCCCCTGGAAATCTCTCAACTCTCTTGGGACCGTGTGTGGGAGGAGCTCCATCACAGAGGTGGGGGGCGGGGCCGAGTGGGGCAGGATGGGCACCGGGCCCACAGGGTGCCTTTAACCAGTGGGTTTGGGGAGGCCTCCTCTCTTTCACACCAGTCACTAAAGCAGCTTGAATGGTTCAGGACCCGAGGCGGAAGGTAGCATTAGGCATTATGGACACAGACAGGCGTTAGCGGTGGAGACATTTATTGAACTTTTTGGCGGTAGGTTGTAGGGTCGCATCTGTTCATCTGGTGTGTGGCTCTGCAGTGAAGCCACCTCAGGTCCACACAGGAGTTTAGGAGGCAGAGTCCTGATTAGTCCACCTATACTGCTCCTTCCCATTCCCGACAAGGAAAGGGTAATTCTTGGCCATTTTTTTGCCAGTGATTACCAATAATAAGGTAATGATAAAAACAAAAAAGCCACTATTTTGACCACCTTTCAGTGTTCTGCTGGGTCAGAAGTACGCAAACTGTTTAAATACATATGCAGTTTTGTTTCAGTTCAAATCAAGCCAATTCTGATCCCTCTGCCAGTTTGTTCGGTTCAGCAGATGGAGAGGGGCTGATCTGTTCTTCTTCTGATCTCCTCCACAAGGTCTTCTCTTCGGACATCCACCTGGCCAGGAAGGAGGAAGAAGGTATGAACATCTTCGGCTCAGCTATTCACTGAGTGCCTACTTCTAGTTACCAGGTTTGGCTCACTGGGACATGTATCCATTAGACAGCCCAGGATAGAGAATGCCCCCAGTAAAACACGTGCAGGTGGATGCTGGGATCCGAAACGTCATGATTGTAGTTAAAGTCTAAGACCCCAGATTCTACAGAAGTTAGTGCTCTATGCGGCTCAGGTCTCCGACAGGCCTGGGCCGACCAGCAGTTAATGCCCCTTGTTCGTCAGCCTTCCTGTTTGCCCCCTTACCTCTTCTCTGCTAGTCACTGAACGGAGCTTGACGACACCATCCTTGAGCTCCTGCTCGCCAATAATGGCTACCAGTGGGATGCCTGCTTCCTCACAGTACTGCAGCTGGTTCAGTAACTTCGGGTTCTTCTTGTAGAGCAGCTCAGCCTGCACATGACCAAAGAAGAAAACAAAGGCTCCCGTTGTTCTCGGGGAGGAACTCTGGGGGTGGGGGTGGGGTGCAGCAGGTACCTTGTTCTCTGCTGCATCTCAAGTAAAGGGGGAGGCACTATGTAAACTTCTGTTAGTTTGTGCCTAGTACTCCCAAATTTGCTACCACCTTGGGGACTGCCTCCTGTACCTTGATCCCAGCATCCCATAGCTCTGAGACAAGCTTCAGTCTCTCCTCCAGCAGCTTCTTCTGTGCAGATGCCACAAGCACCTGTGTCTCTGTGGTCCGTACCTTTTCCTCCGAAGCCTGGGGAGGCAGGCAAGTGTCAGAGTGGGACTAAGTAATCAAGGAACAACGGGGAAGGCTGTAGTTAGGATCCTCAGAGACTAGGTCCAACTCTGTGAGCTCAACTAGGGAAAGGTCCCAGCCTTCTCATCTACTAGTAGGACATAAAATAGTTCTTAGAAGGTGTACGAAATGAACTGAATTGTATGACTTGTCAGAATAAATGATGACTGGAAAGCGGGGTACATCTCTAATTCTAGTGCTTGGGAGGTGGAGATAGAAGGATCAGGCCTTCAAGGCTCATCTTGAATATGTGAGTTTGAGGCTAGCTAGTGTGTCTCAAAAAACAAAACAAAAGAAAAACAAAAACAAATAAAAAACACCCCCCAAACCTAACCAACAAACCAACCAACCAAAACACACAACATCAAGGAAACAAATAAGGGGGCTGGAGAGATGGCTCAGCAGTTAAGAGCACTGGCTGCTCTTCCAGAGAACCTGAGTTTGATTTCCAACACTCACATGGCAGCTTATACCCATTTGAAATTCCAGTCCCAGGGCATCCAATGCCCCCTTCTGGCCTCCGTGGTCACCAGGCACAAACATACAAGTAGGCAAAATACCCACACCCGTAAAAATAAAAAAAAATTTACAGAACAAAACACAATACCAACAAAAAGGACTAATTATCCCAGGGTAACAGTACAGTAAACTTCAAACTCCTTTCCATTTGGTTAGGGCCACAGCACAATCACAAAGGAGGAGTACTATGAGACCACCTCAAACCACCACTGGCATCCAGTCTTCACCTTCTGTGAGACTAGGTGTACGTGGATGCAGGAACAAGGAGGAAGGCTGCTATTGCCCCTCGACTTTTTCTGGAAAACTATTTTCAGAGTTACAACAGAAGATGCCTACTAGAATAATGAACTCAAATGGGAAACATGGGTGGTGTCATCCTAGAGAAGAAAAAAAAAAAAAAAAACAGGAATAGTGGGAAAGTTGCTGGAGCATTCCTGAAAATCAAATGCAACGAGCCATTTAAGAGTACCAGCAAAAAGCTGGGGGGTGGTGGCGCACACCTTTAATCCCAGCACTTGGGAGGCAGAGACAGGTGGAGCTCTGTGAGTTTGAGGCCAACCTGGTCTACAGAGTGAGTTCCAGTTCCAGGACAGGCTCCAAAGCTACAGAGAAACCCTGTCTCAAAAAACAAAAATAAACAAACAAAAAGAGTACCAGCAACAAAGGGGAGCTTCCTTGGTGTTACTCTAAGTCCCAGGGAGTCAGAGCAGCCATTGGAGCAAGCCCAGGGCCTCAGACATGTTTTCCACCGAGAGGCAGCATTAGAGTGGTTAACAGTAAGACTTAGGAGTTTTGACTATCTGGATTCACACTCTGACTCTTCTACTTACAAGTGTCATGATCTTGAGCAAATTATCTGATCGTTAATATTTAGCTTCCTTATCTGAGAAACAAAAATAACAAACTCGGCTACTCTCAGTTGTTTTGTGTCAGAACTACATTAGCTGAAAATGCACCAAGCATGTAAGCCTGGTCAACATGAAGTAGTCTGCCCCAAGGAAGATGTGCATCTTAGATACACCAGCCTAGATTCTTGATAGCTCTGATCCAGTGGAGAAAGAATAAAGAGCTACAAAACTATCCTACAAGCCATGCCTCATGGCTCAACCTAGCCCAGCCATTTGGAGGCTAAGCCAGGAGGATTCAAGGCCCTCCTGGCTACACACTGAGTTCAAAGCCACCCTGGACAACTTAGTGAGACCCTATCTCAAATTAAGTGAAAAATAGCATATAGTGATAACAGTGCTTGCCTAGCATGCACAGGGCCCAGGTTCAATTTCCAGTATCATAAAACATACAGACAGACACACACAAAACTGGCCTATAAAGGATTGAGACTCTAAAGGCTAACAACCATCTCTTCTGTCCAAGCAGCACCTGTCCCTAAGAGATCAAAGGTAGCTTGGGTAGCGTCATCTGCCCTTCTGTATTCTACCGACCCCAGGACTTACCTCTAATCTTTGCTCCACAATGGAGAAGATCCGCTCTATTCCAATACTGAGCCCGACGCATGGCACCTTGCGCCCTTTGGGGTCAAACATGCCCACCAGCCCATCGTAGCGCCCTCCAGCAGCCACGCTGCCCACACCCAGGGGCTCCTCCCCAGCCTGGGTTGGCATCTGTAGCAGCACTGCCTCATAGATGACCCCAGTGTAGTAGTCCAGGCCTCGAGCAAGGCTCAGGTCAAAGGAGATCTGTGGAGGGAAGGTCACGGTCAGCAACAGATTAGGATCAGGGACCCCAAGCCTAGCAGTCAGCTAATGCTCCTCTCTCCAACTTGACTTACCTTGTCATCAATGCCAAACAGGGTCAGATATTCAAACAGCAGCTTTAGGTCTCCCAAGCCCTCCAAGGCCTGTTTGTTTTGGGAGAGTTTAGGATCCTGGAGTAACTGCTCCACCAGAGACACCCCACCTGAGGAAACGAATTTGTAGGTTAGCCTGACAAGAAAAAAAAAAAACAAAACAGGGGGCTGGAGAGATGGCTCAGAGGTTAGGAACACTGGCTACACTTCCAAAAGTCCTGAGTTCAATTCCCAGCAACCACATGGTGGCTCACAACCATCTCTAATGAGATCTAGTGCCTTCTTCTGGCCAGCAGGCATACATACAGGCAGAACACTGTATACACAATAAATAAATAAATCTTAAAAAAAAAAAAGAAAAAAAGAAAAAGAAAAAAACAGTAGGTCTGCCTTTTGTCTGGGCTGCAGGACATGTACACATGAACACTCCTGCTTCACACACATGCATGCACATTTCAATTTCAGGACCGAGGGTAGTGATGAGGCTGCTGGGTTCTTTTCTCACCATGCTGTTGGACATAGTCCCCAATGCGATCAGCCACTTCCGGTGCAAGGCCCTTCTCTCCCACCATCTCATTCTTCACTTCCTCCCAGGATACCTGGGCAGACAACAACAGTCAGAGGCCACTACACAGCTTTCCTACCACAGGACAAGTGTGGACCCTTCAACCTACATGCTGGAGCCAGAACTCCTGCAGTGGGCACAGAGGCAGCTACCTCTTCCTCCTAAACTTTCTCATTGTTTAAAACAGGTAGGATGTAGAAAGAGTCAGGTGTCTGGGTTATTACCTTATCTAGTTTGTCCACTGAGGAGCAGATGGTACGGAACTTGCTGTCAGGAACACCACAGATAGCAAACATCCCGTCTAGGATGCGTCTATCGTTTACCTGTGAGGAGCAAGGTATAGGGAAGGAAGCTGTTTGTTTTCTGCTTATTTTGCACAGTTCCCAGTCATCTCTATCACATGGGCTACTGATCCCTCTGCACAAGGACTTCTTCCTGTGAGAGACCAGGCCCTACCTTGACCTCCCAGTCCCACCCAGCTCTGACCTTGACCAGGAAGTTGCCTATCTGAAGTGAACTCAGGATCTCACACATGATCTTCAGGCACTCTGCGTCAGGAATCATGGGGTCGAACTGGCCCGCAATGTCAAAATCCTGCAGGGAAATAGAGAGGGAGAGGGGTGGCATGTGACAGACTCCTGAAGCCTCTGCTGTCTGCATCGAAGCACGGGCCTTCCCCTTCATTTTCTGTCTCCTCGTCAGCCCTCGGGCCCTCACCAGTCCTGCTCCCTGGTCCATTATGGAACTGTTCTTCTTCAGCACCCAGTTCTTCATGTTCTTCCTCAACTTCTCCTACTGCTGTGGGGGCAATTCCCAGCCTTAGTCAGCGTCTCTGTCTGTCTGTCCCTCTCTCTCTCTGTGGTAATACTGGGAATTGAACCTAGGGCTTCAAGCATGTGAGCAAATCACTTTACCGCTGAACTACAGCCCCAGCCCTTCTCACCGTAGTCTTTGGCTATTTTTTTCTGTCAGAAGTCCCGCCATTAGTCTAGAAGACTTGACAACACCACACACTGAATTTCCTCGTTCTCTGTTGTGACTGTAATACTGTGGTTTAATATACAGGACCTGGAGCTCGGGAGCAGCCCAGGGGTAGAACAATGCCCAGTGTCCTAGTGTGTACGAGGCCCTGCATTCGAACCCCAGCACTGAAAAGTAAAACAAACTAATTTTTCCCCAAACAAAACCCCGAAACTACCAAACCAGGCCCCAAACCTCAGATTCATTGTCTTATTTTTCATCTCCACTAAGCCATTATGAGTCTACATGAAGATATCAGAAATCTAACAGCGTTTTCGAGGTCATCCAGTTTGTTCCGGACACCACAGCACCCAGTAGATCCTATCAGAGAGGGCCTGAGTTACCCATCCTGCTCCACGGTTTTCCAACACTCACACACTGATAGAATTCACGATAACGGCCTCTGGTCATAGCAGGGTTGTCCCGGCGATACACCTTTGCTATGTGGTAGCGTTTAATGTTAGTCAGTTTATTCATTGCCAGATACCGAGCAAAAGGGACCTGATAACAGAGCGTTAAGGAAAAAGAGCCTCCTGTGGCTGCTGGAAGTCATCGTCACCCACAGAAGCTGGGGTCTAACCCTGCTTGTAGAGATAAAACCACTCCCTGTAAGAGTGACAGCCCTTGGGACTGTCAGAAGAATGAACTGTGCAATCATGAAAGGCAGCTGAGTGGGAAGAAGACTCAGGCTCCTTCCTCTCCCTCTTGCTCCTGTCTCTCCTGAACTATGCTGACTAGGGGAGAGAAGGGGGCTCGGCAGATCAGACAGAACAGGAAAGGGCACGTGAAATGCCTGAGTGGATGACTGGCAGAGGGGCTGGGTGTGGTGGTCCGAACCACACTGGTCTCGACAGGCTTGTGTATCTGCACGCTTAGTCCCCAGATGATGAACTGTTTGGAAGATTAGGTAGTGTTGGAGGAGATGTGTCACTGGGAGTAGGCTCTCAAGTTTCAACAGCCCACCCTGGGCCCTGTCTGTCTGTCTGTCTGTCTGTCAGCTTCTTCTCCAGCACCACGCCTGCCTGTGTGCTGCCATACTCCCCAGCATGATGAAAACGGACTAACCCTCTAAACTATAAGCAAGCCCCCAATGAAATGCTTTCTTTTCTAAGAATTGCTTTGGTCATGGTGTCTCTTCACAGCAACAGAACACTGACTGAGTGAGACACTTGGAGATAAAGGAAATAATGGTCAATTACAGAAAACTCTGTCCACTGGGAGGGCAGGGGAGAGGAGCCTTTCCTGGAACTCGATCTGTAGACCAGCCTGGCTCTGTCTCCCGAGTGCTGGAATTAAAGGCATGTGCCACCACCGCCCAGCAAGCTATTCTTGAGCCAGGAGACTGTTGTTAAATTAGGAACAGGGCCCTGACAGAGAGATGAAGATCCCTAAGGCTATATTCCACTTAGCCAAAGTCCTTTATCTTGGTTTAGAGAAATAAATCCTTTAATTGTAAATGCCTTCATATTTAATCTAACCTATGCCTGCTGTCCCTAAACCCAAGTTCAACCCCAGTGAGTGCCAATTCATCCAAAGCCTTAACCCAAGTTTAGAAAGATACAGTGAGGTCATAACGAAGGGACAGCAGCTCCCCACCCTGGTCTTTCAGGTCATAGATAAGCTTTGAGTCTTCTCCGTACTTTCCAGTCAGTGTTTCCTGGAGAAACCAAGAAGAAATGTGATCACAATAATAAATTACATTTTAGGTTTTTTTTTTTTTTTGAGACAGGGTCTTATTATGTATCCCTGGCTGGCCTTGGCCTTCCAGGGATCTATCTGCCTCTACCTCCTGAATGCTGGGATTAAAGGCTTGAGCCACTGTGCCTGCATAGAAATAACTTTATTTATTATTATTATCATGTGATGCTAGGGATTGAACCTAGGCTTTGTACTTGGCGGGCAATCACTCTATCGCTGAGCTGTATCCCCAGCCCTTAAGACCATTATGAACACAAAAACTTACTCTTCTAACGTGACTTATCTCAACCTGTCTATAGTTCTATAATCCCTCTGCTTTTCATTCCTAATGCTTACAAGTCTGAAGTAGTTACAATAAAAAAGTAGTGACAGGCACACATTTCACCCCAGGACCCAGAAGGTAGAGGCAGGTACCTTCTGTATACAGGTCTGTATAGAGGGACCCTGTTTCAAAAACACACAACAAAACAAAAATAAAAGGGAATAACAATTTTGTGTTGATATTCTGCTTATTTTTTTCTATTTTGTGCAAAAGCTAAAGTATTACTTTTTTTCCCCCTCCTTCATTTTTTGAGACAGGGTTTCTCTGTGTAACCCTGGCTGTCCTGGAACTCACTCTGTAGACCAGACTGGCCTCGAACTCACAGAGATGTGCCTCCTGAGTGCTGAGATAAAAGGTGTGTGCCACCCCAGAAAGTATAACTTTTAATTTTTTTTTAAACAATCGTTTATGTTTATTGTGTGCATTCATATGCCACAGCATGCATAAGGTCATTGGCTAACTTGTGAGAGTTGGTTCTCTTCTTCCTTCTTGTGAGTTCTGAAGATTAAACTCAGGTCATCAGGCTTGGTAATAAATGTTTTTATCCAAGCTGAGCCATCTTAGTCAGGCCTAAGGTATTATTATTTAAAATAAAAAATATTATTTTATGTGTACGTATGTTTTGTCTATGTGTGTATGCCCAGCACATGCATGTCTGGTGTCTGTGGAGGTCAGAAGAGAGTGTTGGATCCCCTGGAACTAGAGTTACAGATGGTTTTGAGTCACATGGATATTGGCAACTGAATCCAGATCCTTTGCACGAGCAACAAGTGCTCTAACTGCTGAGCCATCTCTCCAGCCCTGATAAAGAAGTTAGGGGTTTATAGTGATCTTGCAGAAAACCCCAGGTTCGATTCACAGCACCCATGTCAGCCACCTCCTAATGTAACTCCAGCTCCTTGGACATCCCATACTTCTGACCTCCTCAGGCATGTGTACACATGTACATACATTCATACACAGCACATAATTAAAAATAAGTCTAACCCCCATCATTAAAAGGTAAATAAATAAAAAAGATGTATAATTTTCCAGTGGGACTCTTGGGGCAGTGAGATACACCTATAACGGTAGCACTAGGAAGGCAGAAGCACCCTGCTTGTGGTTCAAGGCCAGCCTGGGTTATGATGAGACCGTCTCAGAACAACAGTACAAAGCTCTGCACTTTGTTTGCTAACACCGTTCTATTAGATGTTTATATTGTTCCAATTAAAATACATTTCCAAAAATATGTCAACAGGCATATCTGTGCACAGAGCTTTCTGGTTTTGAGTATTTTTCTTGAAGATAAGCTTGTAGGAATGCATTATCAGGTTAGCAAACACAGATGCTTTTATAACGTCTGAGATCTGAACAATGTCAGAAACCGAAATAGAATGTCTTCAGGATGTTACAGCAGTCCATGTACCCTGATGTCGTCAACTGGTTAGAATACATCCCTCTGACCAAACTGGCCAAGATTTAAAAGGCTTTAAAATCCTCAGTGAGTGGACTCAAACATTTGTATTCTGGTGGTGTCACAGACTGAACTCTGTCGGCCCCACTAATGTGTTAAAATCCTAACCTTTGCAACCTTAGACTCCTTCCCTGTCCTCTTTGGTATTCAAAGCCCACAGCTCCACTCTTCGGTTTCTCCTTACCCATCTCTCACCTTCAGTTCAAACACAGGTGTATCAATCACTTCTGCTCCATGGCGTTTGAAGCAGCGGATGATGACATCAAACACCTTTTCCCGAACTGCCATCTGCCGGGGACTGTAGTCTCTTGTGCCCTTGGGAGTCAAAATCAAAACTCAAGGATGACATTTAAAACAAAGAACAAGGGGCTGAAGGGATGGCTCAGCGGTTAAGAGCACTGGCTGCTCTTCCAAACGACCCGGGTTCAATTCCCAGCACCCACATGGCAGCTCACAACTATCTGTAACTCCAGTTCCAGGGCTTCTGACACCTTCACACAGATATAAATGCAGGCAAAACACCAACACACATGAAATAAATCAAAACAAAGAACAATAAACTGCAGAACTAGCCAAAGTCTAGCTGAGCAACAAGAAACACAAATGATGTTGAAAGCGTGGGTTTTCCTACAGGCCACCTAGTGGGCAGAGAGCTCAGAACAAGCCCTGCCAATCCCAAGAGCCACTGCCATCAGCTAGCAGGCTGGATACTGTTTCACAGAATTCAGAACCATTTTCTCAAGTTTTTTGAAAACTCAGGAATAACATTTGCTTGCACAGCAGACGGTACCTACCAGACAAGCATATTACCAATTCAAAGCGGCTCAGTGGGTTGAATTCTAAAGTTTGCATGCAAGTTTTCAACATAATTTTCTTTCAAATTATATTTAACAAAGTTATTTCTGATAAAAAGCTCTAACCAAACTGGGTATGGGGCGGGGGGCACTTGGAAGCAGAGGAAGGTGAACCGCTGAATTCAAAGCCAGCTTGGGCCGTAACAGTGAGACCCTTTCTCAAGAAGGAAAAAAAAAGTGCTAATCCAGGTTTGGCAGATACATTTTATAGCTAAATTACAGGCTGTCAAGAAGTCAAGTTACTCCTAAGAGCACACAGCAAGTTTGTAGTAGTCTGTCCCCATCTAGGTCAGAGTTTTTAGTCTGGGTTGTTATAGCCTGCTCCAAAACCTTTGGTGTAAGGACCTTTTCACATTCTTAGCTACTATCAGTTCAAAGTGTATTATTTCTGTGTACATTTGCCATGCTTGAAATTATAAGTGCAAAAAATTTATCAATGCACCATTACAAATGAACACAAATAATATTTTAAGACAATTAAAAAATGTAGCAAGAAGAGTAATATTGATCACATTTTTGCAAGTCTTGTTTTCAGTCTTATTTTTTTATGTGTATGGGTGCTTTTCATGCACGTATGTTCCATGCATCACTTGCATGTCTGGTGCCCATGGAGGCCGGAAGAGAATATCAGATCCTCTGGAACTGGAGTTACAAGTAGTTGTAATCTGCCACGTGGATACCAGGAATCAAGCCCAGGTTCTCTGGAAGATCAGCTCTTAACAGATGAGCTATCTCTCCAACCCCATTTCTGTAAATCTTTAATGTTTTCCTTAATAAAAGTCAGCCAATTTTCCTATGTGCTTTTTGTATTAATTTTCTATTTCTGTATATTGGTCTGGCTGAAAAGTATGAAGAAACTCTAATCTTACACAGGTGGGTTCTTATAAAAGACAGAGTATTCTAATGAGCTCCTCAACTGTGGATATTCTTTTTTGATACTATACCAAAATCCAAGCGCTCATTTCTTACAGACTGGTTGGAATGTGGAATCTGAAAGCTACAGCAATGAATTTTCCTATTGTTACATTTAGAAACACTAGTCAACTGGGGAGGGTGGTGCATGCCCATAACAGCAGTATTTGGGAGGCTCAAAACCAGTTTGGTTTACATAGTGAGTTCCAGGTCAACCAGGAACACATAGCACAACTCCGTCTCAAGAAGACAAAACTCATCAAGCACTTCTCAGTTATATAAGGTAACTAGAGTTACTAAATACATGGAGACAGAGATCACCTATGGACTGAAGGGAAGGTGGAAAGGAGAATATTGTTAAATGGGTGGTTTCAATTCTGAATGATTAAAAAATTCTGGAAAAACAGGTATAACAACTCCTATTTCCACACTTGGGAGGCCAAGGCAGGATTGTGGTAAGTTACAGGCCAGCCTAGGCCACAGACTCAAGCCCTATCTGGAAGAAGAAATAGATGAGTAGCATTGATTATACAATAATATGAATATATTTCATGCTGCAGAACTATACATTAAAATCTACCATTGAGCCAGGTGGCGGTGGTGCACGCCTTTAATCCCAGCACTCAGGAGGCAGAGCCAGGCGGATCTCTGTGAGTTCGAGGCCACCCTGGTCTACAGAGTGAGATCCAGGACAGGCACCAAACCTACACAGAGAAACCCTGTCTCAAAAAACAAAAAACAAAACAAAAAATCTACCATCGTATCTTCTATGTTGAAGGATCTCTTTTATTCATGTATGATTTTATGACATCTGCACTGGTCATCTGGAAAACACTGGCTCATTGGTAAGTCATAGAGATCCTCATAATATTGGACCACATATCTCACCAGGAAAATCTAAGTACTGAGAAGTTGTCAAACTCAGGGTAAAAGATATAAGTTTTCCAAGATTTTTTATATGAATGCTTAAGTTTCATCATTAGCAACATATCACTGCCAGAAGATTTCCTTGAGTTGGCAAAGCCCACTTCTTTTATTATCACCAAAATGGCTGCCAGATAGTCAACTCTCTGAAAAGATGTCTGCTTTGTAGCAGAAATACTTTATATATGTCCTTGTCTCCTACTAGTGATACTTATTATAGCCAAGGGTCAAAATTCAATAAATTAATTTTACCTATAAAAGACATTTATTTATTTATTTTTAGGTTTATGTGCATGAGTGTTTTGCCTGCAAGTATCTATTTGCACCACAATCATACCTGATTCCCTGGAATTGGAGTTACAAATAGTTTTGAGCCTCCATTAAGTGCTCTTAACCACTGAGTTATCTCTCCAGGGACCCCAACCCGCCCCCCCCCTACCCCCCAGTAAAAATATTCTTAAGGTAAGTTCAAAATTTTTAAAAGATTTATCTTATTTTATGTGTATGGGTGCTTTGTCTACATGTATGTCTGTGTATCGTGTGTATGTCTGGTGCCCACTGAGGTCAGAAGAGGGTGTTGAATCCCCTGGAACTTGAGTTACTACAGCTTGTGAGCCACTATGTGGATGTTGGGAATAGAACCTGGGTCCTTTGCAAGAGCAACAAGCGCTCCAGCCCCATTTTTTTTTTTTTTTAATGGTGAGTGCATGGAATGTGGAACATACAGTTGGTTCTCTGTATCTGCAGGTTCCATATCCACAGATTCAATAAACTGCACTGAAAATACTTGAAGTTGAAAGAAAATTTTGCCTGTATTAAATATAGGGTTTTTTCCATGTCATTATCTTTGAACAGTACCTACTTACATTCTACTAGCTGCTAGTAACTTAGAGATGACGTTACAGTACATGAGAAAATTGCATAGGTTATATGCAAATACTACATTTCCCAAAAGGGACTATTCAGCTGTAGATTTTGGTATCCACAGACTAACAGTAATCCCTTAATGATATCCAATACCAAGTGTGTGTAATTTCCCCTAACTATCTCAATAATATCTTTTCAAACTTGGATTCTCTGCATGCTCTAAACTGCTGTGAGCCATCTCTCCAGCCCTAACTTTCTTCATATCACCTGTCATATTTTGTAATTGCATATCCCTGCGTGGAATTATTTGTCTTAAACCTCTGTCTCAGTGGAACGTAAGTATCACAAAGACAGGCGTCCAGTATGGTATATTCAGTGCACAACACCACACACACAGACCTACTCAATGACTGTGTAATGAATGAAAGGAGCAGCAGTTAGCAGGCTGACTCCCCTGAGCAGCTTTGTTTCCGTCATCACCGAATGACTCAGGCTGAGATCCATCCAGCCCAGTGCCTACACCAACTACGGACGCCTTTGCAATATTTCAGATTGTGATCAGGACCTCCCTCTGAGGCCTCTCTCTCAGAGCAATGGTTTACCTTGGGGGTTTTGAGCACAAATTTCTGTCTGCCTTCATCATGGCCCAGCTGTGCCTTCAGTTTTAGGAGTTTCGATACCTCCTCCTCGATCTGTGGAGGGAAAAACGCCGCTGGACGGTCTGTTCGTCCCTCCCGTCCCTCCCTTCCCATGCACTCCATACTCGTCTCTCATAGGCCTAGCCTGGCTTCTCTCGGGGACCCACCCTGGCTACCTTCTCACTCAGCCTCTTTTACTCTCCCAGCCTAGCCCCTTCATTCACATGCCTGTCCTCCGGCCAGACCGCCCTCTGTGTTCCTCCGGTACTGTCGGGGCCCTGTCCTTCCATCTCGGTCGCACCTGCTCAGCGGAGGCTTTCTGCTGCTTGAGGCCCCTCACATGTTCTCCCTGGAGTCGCACCAGCTCCTCCAGCGCAGCGCGGTCTGCCATCCTGGCGGCCAACCGGAACTGACTGCTGCCTAACCCCGCCTTGGCGGTCTTTAGCCCAGGTTCGGATGACTTCCGGCTATCGAGTCAACGGCTTTCGTGCCTAGAATGTCTCCAGCGAGAGCGAAAACCTTTCCGGGTCAGGGAGCGTGAGACACTCGGAGTTCAGCTCCACCCCCGGGCTGACTCCGACCCCCGGTGTTCCCAGGGGCTGGTGCTAGGGTCTTCGACTCTCTTGTCGCTTTTTTGAGGTTGGACTGGCCTCGACCCCAGGCCCTTGGCTCCTTTTTCCCGGAAACCGGCGTCCTGCTGCACGATGTCCCACCTGGGACCCCTGCGCCGCGGGGTTTGGGCTGCGCTGCTCGGCCAGCTCCTGCGACCTCCCCGCGCTGTGTGCATCCGGGCGGTTGGTTGTCACAGCCAGGTAAGCCACCCTGAGCCGGGCGGGGCCTCCTGGCTTGAAAGCATAGACTCGCAGCCTACATTGTATTATTACATTTTTTTTTTATTTTTGAAGGTTTATTTCTTCTTATGGGTATGGGGATTTTGCCTGCATGTGTGTGTGCACTGCGTATGCGCCTGGTGCCCGCAGAGGATCCTCTGAGACTGGAGTTACAGCCGGGGGTGAGCCACCCTGTGGGTGCTGGTGATAGAACCCAGGTCCTCTAAAAGAGCCATCTCTCCAGCCCTGAAATTGGTTTTTGCTGATTAGCCACTTTGTACCTGCACTGAACCAAGCGTTTTGGATGCGTTTGTCATTTTACTGTTGGAGCAGTCTCAGAGGTTGAGGGTTTTATCTCCATTTTACAGCTGAGTAAGTGGAGATCACAGGGTTAAATGGCTTTTAAGGATACGTAGCCGCTAAGTATTGTAATGAGGTTTACTCTCAATCATATGAAATTCTTGAACATGTTAGAATTTGAGCCAGATCTATAATAGAATGCCCCCCCCCAAACTATAAATGGACCGAGTTCATGCACACAAAAGAATTTACCCTAAAATGAATCCCAGAGAAACATTTTCAGAGATAGTTGGATTTTGGAATTAGAATAAGGGATTGTGGACTTGAACTCAGACTTCTCTTTGGGGACTTTCCAAAGTATGAAATCACCACCATTTCTATTTCTGGAAGGACATACAACCTTCAGGTCTTCAAACTTGAGTTTTTTTTTTAAGTACATTTATCTATTAATTAATACATGTGGGTGTTGGTGTGCCATGGCACATTTCTGTTCTTTTCTTCACCTGTGGAGTGTGGGGATTGAACTTAGGTGGTCACGATAAGTGGCGAGCACCGTTACCCATGAGCCATTTCACTAACACTAAGTCAGTGGTTGTTACCTCTCTCTGAAAGCAGATGCTTTGAACTGTCATGCTCAACAGAGTTCAGATTTTTTATTCATTTTAAGTCACAGCATTTTACTAGTCTGTTTTTTTTTTTCCAACCAGGAAATTTATTCCTATCATTCCATAGGTTTTATTGCGTATGAGTGTAAGTATGTCAGAGGACAACTTGTGGGAATTGGTTTTCTCCTTCAACTGTGTTAATGGGTCCCAGGGATCCAACTCAGGTGGTCAGGTGGATACCCACTGAGCCATCTCCTTGGCCCAGGTTTGTTCCTTTTTCTTGAGTTGGTTCTGTCTTTGTGTTCCATTTATCCTGTCTCCTGACTTTGTTTGTTTGTTTTTGAGACAAGGTCTCACTATGCACCCTTGGCTGGCCTGGAACCCACTGTGTAGACCTTAAACTCATAGTGATCTGCCTGTCTCTGCCTCCGACTGCTGGGATTAAAGGCGTGCACCACCTTTTTTGCTGTTTGAGTAAGATCTGAGAGTTCATTTTGTTTATTTGTTTGTGACAGGATCTCACTATATAGCTCTAGCTGTCCTGGAACCTCCTCTGTAGACCAGGCTGGCCTCAGACTCACAGAGATCCTCCTGCTTCTGTCTCCCAAGTGCTGGGATTACATGTATATGTCATCGTGTCCAGTAGAGAACTGGAGTTCTAATCCCTACTTGTAGAAGTTTAGTGGTGGCAGGTGTGCATTCTGTGTCTTTATTATTCTCAGGCGCTTCAACTTTTTCAGACACTTAAAAACTCCAAACAGTGAAGAAGTTTGTGTAATAAAGACTGAACTTACTATTTATTACAAGTACAATTGGAAATTCAACATGGATTTTTGAGGGTGGAAGGAGATCAGGGTAGACAAAATGGTGTTCAGGAAACCATTTGTGTGGGATCAAGGGTCTTCTCAGGTTGATGGTCCACAGGGTCAAAGATGTCACAGGTCTGACCAGGGTCCAGAGAAGGCACATTTCATGTTCCTTTTTCTTCCAGGTTGCACAGGCAGTGTTAACATCCCAACTGAAACCACATCAAGAGAAACCAAATTTTATCATCAAGGTTCCAAAGGTAACACCCTTTGCCCACCCTGTCTGGCAGAGTGCCGTGGAGGTCAAGCCAGCTCTCCTTATCTCACCCTTTTAACCTAAATCATTTTGGGGGTGTGTGGGGTGTTTTATTCTTAAAGTTCTAGCTGGGGGTCAAGTTGGTTCCAAACCTTAGGTTATGGACACGATTTAACCTTTAGTCTTAAACGGTCTTGATTTTCATTTGACTGCTTTTGTTTTCCAGGGCACCAGGGATTTAAGTCCTCAACAGATGGTTGTGAGGGAGAAGATTCTTGATAAGATCGTCAGCTGCTTTAAGCGTCATGGGGCAGAGGGGTTGGATACGCCAGCTTTTGAGCTAACAGTAAGGACAGAAGGGTGCTGAGAACTCATTGTTTACCTGCCTTCAGTTTCCCACGGGGCTTCCCATCTGCGTTCTGTAGTCAGTCGTTGAACTGTGGCTTGTTCTGTCGGACTCTTGCAGGAAATGCTCACCGAGAAGTATGAAGACAACTTCGGCCTCATGTACGATTTGAAGGATCAAGGTGGAGAGTTGTTGTCCCTTCGATATGACCTTACTGTATCTTTCTGAGTGCTGGAGCCTGGCGTGTTTCTCCCCAGATCCAGAGGGCTCTCTCTGGCAGAAGGGAGTAGAGGAACTTTGACAGCACCTTTCATTTCCCGGTTTCTCCCCGGAAGCAGTTCTGCCAGCAGAGCCTAACCTGAAGGCCCTGTTATTTCACTTCCGCGCATATGGGGACTCTTTCTAGGAAGTTTGCAGAAACACAGATTATTGACCCTAGCTCCAGAGACCCTAAATTCCATAACTGGACTGGTATTTATAAATGTGCATATAAAAGAAAATTAATTATTGTGTGTGTAGATGGTGTTTATGTGGAGTTAGTTCTCTCCTAACCTCCTCTGTGGGTTCTGGGGATAGAACGCAGATCGCCAGACTTGTGCAGCATGCCCCTCCCCCACTGCACCATCTTGCAAGTGCTAACCCAGAGGTTCTCAACCTATGGGTCTCAGCCCCACAGGGGTCGAATATCAGATATTCACATTACAATTCGTAACAGTAGCAAAATTAGTTATGAAGTAACAATGAAAGAATTTTATGGTGTGGTGGGGGTCACCACAACATGAGGAACTGTATTAAATGGTTGCAGCATTAGGAAGGTTGAGAACCACTTCTCTAAACAGAATCCTGGAAAATGTGCTTTTCAGAAACAGGATTTTAAATTGTAGGCAAATTCAGTTCTGAAGCTTGATGGCTTTTTAGTTGGTTGGGTATTGATCTGAATGGGAGGAAATGGACCGGGCCTAAGTGTCTGAGGTCATTTCTATTCCTGCCTCTTTTGTTCTGGTCAGCCTTCAGTTTCAGTAAGTGAAATGCCTTCATCAACACCAATACTTCGAGGCTTCAGAGACAGTGGGAAAAGCCTGGAAAGGTCCTTGTTTTTTCACTGTAAGATAAGGATGATTTCTAGGAACCCAGTTCTTCCTCCCATCTGAATGGTGGGTCTAAACATTGAACATAGTATCTTTCTTCCTCAACCTGTTTACATAAGGTTCCTTTTGCTCGCTATCTGGCCATGAATAAACTGAAGAAGATGAAACGATATCAAGTTGGAAAGGTGTGGCGGCGAGAGAGCCCAGCCATAGTCCAGGGCCGCTACCGGGAGTTCTGCCAGTGTGTAAGTGACCAACCAGTTAAGTGATAGATTAGACCAGTGTTTAGTGATAGTTATGTTGGGGTTTTGCCAACCAGTGGGAGGTTTGTTTTTCTCCCTTTTTGTTTGTTTGTTTGGTTTGGTTTTGGGTTTGGGTTTTGGTTTTGTTGAGACAGGTATTTGAGACATCTGTGTATCCCTGGCTGTCCTGAAACTGACCAGGCTAGCCTTGAACTCATTGAGATCCATCTGCCTCTGCCTCCCAAGTGTTGGCATTAAAGGCGTGGGCCAATATGTCCTGCTTTCTTCCTCTTTTTTTTCCTGTAGGATTTTGACATTGCTGGTGAATTTGACCCTATGATCCCTGATGCAGAATGTTTGAAGATCATGTGTGAAATCCTAAGTGGATTGCAACTGGGGGACTTTCTCATTAAGGTGAGGCCAGCCTGGTGTACATAGTGAGGGAGAAGTTTGGATTGGGCCTGTGAAATTGTCTTTGTATTGCTTTTATGAGTAAAGAGATTTAGAGATAGCTATAGTTTTGAGGAAAAGGGCACTGATTGACAGGACACTTGGGTTAATTATATTGAGTTCACAGGTAAATGACCGGCGGGTTGTAGATGGGATGTTTGCTGTCTGTGGTGTTCCTGAGAACAAGTTCCGTACCATCTGTACATCAGTGGACAAACTAGACAAGGTAACAAAGAAAACATACTTTAAACAGACCCTGTCTGGGTTTCTGCCCTGCCCCTCTAATCCATGTCATTAGGGAAGAATAAGGAGACCATGGCTGGAAGTGGCTTTATGGGGGGAAAAAAAGGTTAAGGAGACATTTTTAAACAAAGTCTGAGTTCTGCCATACAGTGGGGATGGTGGCTGGGTTTCTTAAGTTGCCTGTGGTTTTGCTGAATTGCTTGTTAGTTCCTTAAGATACCAAATGAAAATGAGAGCTCCTGCTTCAGGTAGGTAAAGAGGGCCTGGGGTTGAGCTAATGTTTGGGTCTTCATGCAGATGTCTTGGGAAGATGTGAGATATGAGATGGTGGCACAGAAAGGCCTAAGTCCTGAGGTGGCTGACCGCATTGGGGAGTATGTCCAGTGTCATGGTAAGAACCGGTGTCTTCAGAGCCGTGCCAGAACAGGCTGAGGGCGACGTGTGTCCAGCTTCTACCTCTGGATCAGCTCGAGTCTGGCCTGGATAAAGAAAGTTCCCTTTTATGTATTGTACCTGCTTTATGTCTTCTTGGCAAAGGCAGGAGCGGAGAGGAAGAGCTGGCCCTGAGCCCAAGGTTGTGGTCTTTTTAAAGAAAATGAGAAAGACAAGCTAGAGCAGGTAGATTCAAGCTGGCGGTGGTGGCACATGTTTTTAATCCCAGCACTCGGGAGGCAGGGGCAGATGGCTCTCTGTGATTTAGGACCAGGTTCAGCCTGGTCTACGTCGTGAATTTCAGGATAGCGAGGGCTATGTAGAGAGACCCTGTCTAAAACCAGAACTAAAACCAACTGAACAAAAACCCAAAACAAAACAACAAAAACCTAGATAAATTCATATGAAACACACCTGGGTAAACAGCACAGACTTACCTGACTTTTCTTTCCAGGGGGGATTTCCCTGGTGGAGGAAATGTCCAAGGATCCCAGACTGTCCCAAAGCCAGCGGGCCCTGCAGGGCTTAGGAGACCTGAAGCTGCTCTTTGATTACCTCACTTTATTTGGAATTGCTGAAAAGGTTGGCAGAGCTGGAATTGGACCTTCTGTTGAACTTTCGGGTTCTCGGAGTCCGGTCGGGGACTGACTGTAGCTTTTCCCTTACAGATCTCCTTTGACTTTAGTCTGGCCCGGGGCCTAGACTATTACACAGGAGTGATCTATGAAGCGGTGCTCCTGCAGTCTCCGGGTCAGGCTGGAAAGGAGGCTCTGAATGTGGGCAGTGTGGCTGCTGGTGGACGCTATGACGGCCTGGTAGCCCAGTTTGATCCCAAGGGCCATAACGTGCCCTGTGTGGGGTTGAGCATTGGAGTAGAGAGAATCTTCTACCTTGTGGAGCAGAAGATGAAGGTAGGTCCTGGGTAGATGTAACTTTGTGTCTCTCTCTTTCTTTCTTTCTTTCTTTTTTTTTTTTTTTTTGGTTTTTCGAGACAGGGTTTCTCTGTGTAGTTTGGGTGCCTATCCTGGATCTCGCTCTGTAGACTAGGCTGGCCTCGAACTCACAGAGATCCGCCTGGCTCTGCCTCCCGAGTGCTGGGATTACAGTTGTGAGAGCTACCCTAGGCTGTAGTTTTAGTTTCTTCTCTCTGTTTTATCAGGGTTCTGGTAAGAAGGTTCGAACCACAGAGACCCAAGTGTTTGTGGCCACACCCCAGAAGAACTTTCTCCGAGAGCGTTTGAAGCTAATCGCAGAGCTTTGGGATGCTGGGATCAAGGTATCTGGGTATATGTGGACACAATAATCATGGCTCTTTTCTACCGTATGCCTACAGTGGTACTCAGGACATTTTTACCTTACCACTAGAGGGATAGCGACTTATTTCTGGCTCCCTTGGAAATGTATGTTCTTGGGCACTTACGTGCTACAATCACTTTAAGTCCCCTACTCTCTTTTTTTCCTTTTCAGGCAGAGATGCTATATAAAA
This sequence comes from Peromyscus aztecus, assembly GCA_902168405.1. Lineage (NCBI taxonomy): Eukaryota > Metazoa > Chordata > Mammalia > Rodentia > Cricetidae > Peromyscus > Peromyscus aztecus. Next base: position 26,239 of record CABHPQ010144778.1, read on the forward strand.
ACAATCCCAGACTGTTAAACCAGCTACATTATTGTGAGAAAACAGACATTCCTCTGATGGTCATCATTGGTGAGCAAGAACAGAATGAAGGTGTCGTCAAGCTCCGTACAGTGGCCAGCAGAGAAGAAGTGAGTGAGAGCTTGCAGAGTTCTAAATGCGCCCCCCCCCCCCCCTCCCCGCTGTATAGCTCAGACTGGCCTGGGATTGTGTTGCCTAGGCTATCCTTGAACTCTTGATCTTTCTGCTTCAACCTCTCAAGTGCTGTGGCAACAGGTATATGTTGTCATTCCTAGATCCCAGATTCCTTTTTTTAAGACAGGATTTCTCTGTGTAGCTCTGGCTATCCTGGAACTCACTCTGTAGATCAGGCTGGCTTCAGACTCAGATCCACCTGCCTCTGCTTTCTAAGTGCTGGAATTAAAGGCGTGTGGGATTAAAGCTGATACTGGATTCTTCTCAAAGATGTCTTCTCTGAGGAAATAAAGTTAAAACTCTTTTACATTTATTTGTGTGTGTGTGTGTGTGTGTGTGTGTGTGTGGTGTGTGTATGTGTGTGGGTGCACATGTATCCCATGCACATGTGTGTATGTCACCTTGCAGGAGTCATTTCTCTCCTTCGATCATATGGGTCCCAGGTGTAAATAGTGAGAATGGATGCAGAATGAAGTGAATTTGGAAAAACTGGCTGAGACATTAAGCATCATTTTCTAGTTTGTTTCACAAGGATTCTTTTATGTTTTAGGTGACTATTAATCGAGATAGTCTTGTGGCTGAAATTCAGAAGCGACTATCTGTGTCTTGATTGTTGCCTAATTTCCATCTGCTGTCCTCAGAAGAAAAGTTTTCATCTAGGACTGAATTCTGGTGGATGTTCCAACAGCTGACCAGCATGGATGTTGTACAAGTGCCTTCTGCCTCCATCCGTCCTGGATACAGAAGTAGGCGGGTCCTAAGGACTCATGGATTAGCAGCTACTCTGCTTGAGTGCACACTCTAACTGCAAAGGCAGAGCTGAAGTACCTCTGAACTCTCAAGAGATGTTAAGATGGTTCCTGTGAGCAAGGCTCTGGAAGAGTTGCCTCAGGCTAAGACTCTGACCCATTGAAATGAGAAGCTAAATATGTACTTCACTTTAACTGTAGCTTGGGAACCAGAGTTCGGAGAATTTGTCTACATTGGACTATGGTTTGTCCGTGGAGTATTTGACAGCAAGAATGAACAGTGAACAGAGATGATGTCCCAAGGACCCAGGAGTGCATCTGTTGATTCTTCCAGCTAACAGTAGAAGGGTGGGGCTGTTGAATGATTTTGGACATTGAATTTAATGGATGATCAGTCAGTGATCTGATCTCTTGAGATTGTGGACACCATTTCCTTTGCCACAGTAACTTCTCTTGATTACTCCATCTCCTGCTCTGGAGGTTGTTCTAGAAGTGGCTATATAGTACGTTACATTTCAAAAACGTACTAGTGGGCTGGAGAGACGTCTTATTGGTTAAGGGTGCATATTGCTTTTGCAGAGGACCTGAGTTCATTTCCCAACACCCACACCAGAGTGATTACAACTACCTGTAATTCCAGTTCCAGGGGATCTGAGGCCCCCTTCTCAGCTCCATAGACATCTGCACTTAATGTGCACATACACACAGACCCCTACACATGATTAAGAATAAAATAATTTTTTAAAGTAAGTGTACTTTGAGTAATTTGTTACCAAAGGATTAATTTGTGTAGACCTTAGATACTGTAGAGCCCTTGTGAGGAGCTACAGGTAACCTTCCTAAGATGATGCTTCCGTGTTCAGTGAAGAGAATGACTAGAATGCCTCCTCTTCTCTCATGTTGCTAAAAAATCAATATTGGGGCAGCTGAGATGGCTCAGCAGGTGAAGACTGACCTGAACTTGATCCCTGGGGGCCACATGGTGGGAGAAGAGAACAGATTCTCTAGGGTTGTCTTCTGGCCTCTATACACTTGCTGTGACATGTGAAACACACATGCAGACTTACATACAAAATGAAATGTAAAAAACAACCCACCAAAACACCAACATACAGCCAGGGATATAGCTCTCTAGATAGAATGCCCCTTAGCACTTGGGAGGTGAAAGCAGGTGAGAAGTTCCAAGTCAGCTTTGGAGCCAGGCAAGGTGGCACAGGATTTTTAATCCTAGCGCAAAGTAAGTAGAGACAGGCCAATTGTTTGTGAGTTGTTGGCCAGCCATGTCTACCTAGTGAAACCTTGTCTAAAGATAATTAAGTGGTAGTGCATGTCTTTAATCCTAGCACTCGGAGGCAGAGGCAGGCAGATCTCTGTAAGTTTGAGACCAGCCTGGTCTACAGAGCAAGTTCCAGGACAGCCAGGGCTACACAGAAAAAACCCTGTTTCGAAAAACAAAAAAACAAAACCAATAAATGAATAAATAAATACATAAAAATTCAGTCTTAGGTGTACATGAGACCCTTTTTCAAAACAACAACAAAACCTCTGCCTGATGGTATGCATGTTTAATCCCAGCAGTGGAGTGGTGGGGCCAAGGCAGTAAATTCTCTTTGAGGTCAGCTAAACAAGAGTAAAGATTAAAATGAAAGCAGAACACAAGGAAAAGGAGGATGTTCAGACAAGAGGTTGGACAGATGAAGAGAGAAAGATGCAGGGGAACTTGGGGAAAGCAGCCTCAAAGAGGGAGGTCTTTCTTTATTGGGCGCACAGATGGGCAGAGGTTCTGTGACTCCAGTAATAACCTGAGAAAACTATTCAAAGAGAGTTTCAGGTTAGCCAGGGCCAAATAGATCTTGTCTAAAAACATACCACACCTACAGTCCTAGCACTTGGAAAGTGGAGAAAAGAGGTTCCGGAGTTTTTTTTTGTTTGTTTTTTGTTTTTTTCGAGACAGGGTTTCTCTGTGTA
>CABHPQ010144779.1:0-14426 GCA_902168405.1 Peromyscus aztecus
TTTTTTTTTTTTCTTTTTCAGACAAAGGCCTGGAGGCCAGCAGAATTTGCTCTATTGAGCTCATATAGCTTTTAAGTTAGAGCTAAATCTACCCAATTATGTCTGGTATTTTCTACTATCCTAAGTATCATCTTCTATCTATTACTACCTTAACTCTGAACAAAGAGAACATTAGAGCTTGAACTATTGCATAAGCAACTCTGAGCAGAATAATAAAACCCGCAGTAACTATTTTATAGAAGAAGAAAATTCTTCACATGGCTATTTCTTATACTGTACTTAATAAAAGCCAATGTCATAAAACTAGACTATGGTTCATGTCATAAAAGTGACCTGTATGAACTCCTAATTTAAAATAATTTCATGCGTATTTTATATTCTCTTAGCACAGCTCTTTTGTTCCAAAGTATATCCAAGAAAGCACACTGGCCAGTGATTTTTCTCACTTGGCTCAGTCCCATAACCTTGCTGTGCATCCAACACAGTGATGGAAACTGTTCAATGTTTGTCTCTAAGAGCTATGGATTTCCCAGCTACCTTTACTGTTTTGGCCACAGGTTTGTGACATGTTATGAGTTAGACTATTCCAAGTGGTTGCTGAATGAAAGAACTGTTAATTAAAAGTGCATCAAATCGTATTTGGGTGGTCACAAAGGAGAATCACACTATGCAGTTATGATCCATAATTGGAAAGAAAAGGAACAAAATTCTCTCTGCATTCTTAGAGCCCATGATCACTTATCAGTTACGTGCATGTAGTAGTTAGCTTTCTTATTCCTGTGAAAAATCTTCTTGATAGAAACAACTCATGAAGAGTCTCTTCTGGCTCATGACATAAGAAAGTGCAGTCCACTGTAAATTTCAACAAAATAATTTCTGGAGGATAGAAACATCCAGACCATAGCACCTGATTGCTATACATTTTAAATGTCCTTGTAACTACACATTTAACAAGTCACAATTTTCTACCAAAGACCAGTGAAAAATGATAACTGAAGTCAAAATCTTATCAACTAACTTTGTAAACCATTTTCTCAATCAGATGGCTTTTTGTATCATTCTCTTCTGCGCACCCTGTGCCCTTCGCTCAATAAATTCATCCTGTGTAACTCCATATATTGCATCAAGAGTTTCCAGAGCATTGTATAGCTGCCTGAAATTGAAATTTGTGTATATTTTCTTCATTCATTTCCTTAATATTTGTGTCTCCCTAACCATAATGCAGATTCCTTGAAGGACAAAAACTTTGTTGTTCAATGAAACATCCCCTGTTCTTAGAAGATTATAGCGCTTGCTGTAGGTAGTCAATAAAGATTTTTTGGTTATTGTGTGTGAAGTTAAGTGTGAGAGACAATAATGAGTGAAACAGTCTGGCTACCTTTCTTTGGTCACTTCTGTTCTTTCCCCAATATTTTATCCATCTGTGTGTTAACCTTCAGATACTGAACTATGCCTGGCTCACTGTTTTTAACTAAAATGAGCATCTAACATAAATTTGACGTGTGTGTGTGTGTGTGTGTGTGTGTGTGTGTGTGTGTGTGTGTGTGTGTTTTCCCTGAAGGAGAATCTTTCTCTGGTGGTTCAGGAAGATCCGTTTTTTCTCTAAAAATAAGGTTAAATTTTTAAGTGACGTGATTTTGACTACCATATATCTTAGATTTCTATTTCATTTTCTGAATTTCGTCTTCAGACACAGTATTTCACAGATACAAAATTTTAGAGTTGTAATAGCATCTTGGAAGTTATCTAAGGTCTGATTTTACAAATGAAGAAATAAAGGGTGGGGGTGAAAAGGTAAAGGTGAGGGAATGGATGACAGAGAGGGAGGGAGGGAGCAGGGGAAGGGTGAGAGAGGAGCTGTGATGTGCTGTTGTGCAGCATCCTAATGTAGAACCAAAGTCTGCAAGTTATAAAAATAAAAGGGTGGTCTTCCTATTCTTTATGTTTTATTATTTGCAACTAGCATATATGTTTACACTGTATCTTAATCATATCTAACTCCCATCCCTTCCTTCTAACTTCCACTACCCCCAACATATCACCCTTCTGACTTCATGTCTCCTTTAAAATAATCCACTGATTCCAATTAGCGTGTGTAGATGAATTGGAATAGAGTTCATACACTGGAGCATGGGTAGCCTACAAGTAGCCACACCCCCAATGAAGAGTGGCTGTCCCATGTTTAATCATCAAAAGACTGATTAAAAGGGGTGCCCACTTCTCTGAGGAGCCTCCCCACCCCATCCTTCCTATTATTCACATATTCATACCACCGAGATGCCCGATTGCATTTGCTTCCAACAACTGAAAAAAAAATAAGAAGAAAGGAAGTTTCAAATGTAAGCATTTCATTTATAATGCAACCGTGGGCCCCCTTTCTCTCAAAACCACTGCTGACCAGGTTCTATTCACACGATTACCTTTCCCATAAGGCATCTTTGTAATGATTTGAGAGAGAAAAAATATAATTTCCAGGTACCCAGACTGTGATGAAAGTTTGATTAGTATGATATAGGATGCAATTTGAGAGATATTGAACAGCACAGCTTTTGCAGGAGACAAATTAGGAAGAGAAGCCCCTATGAAAAGTAATTTTTATTATTTTCTTACATTATTATTATTATTTCCTCTTATTATTTATGTATCATGGTCATGCTTTTGGAGAAAGGGGCTTCTTTTTTAAAATATTGGCACCTTACCTGGGAAAGACAAGCTCTCTCACTCCTGGCTTTCCTCAGGTGCCTGCAGTTCTTTGTGTAGGATTGAGGCTTCATGAGCTTTTCCCTGTTTATTTTGGCATGCCCACTGTTGTTGTCCTGTTCAACTCATGTTTGGACAGTCACGTTGGTGAGACTTGATGGGTGTAGCCTCTGACATTACTAGGAGACACAATCTCACAGCAAATTCCTTGTTCCTCTAGCTCTTACATTTTTCCACCACCTCTTCTTCAATGTTCCCTGAGTCTTAGGGGTGTGTGTGTGTGTGTGTGTGTGTGTGTGTGTGTGTGTGTGTCTGTATGTGTGTGTTTTGTAGATGCATTCATTGGGGCTAGACTCTGCAACTCTGCATTTTGATTGGTTGTGGTTTTTCCGTGGTAGTCTCCAACTTTTGTAAAGAGAAGTTTCCAATATGAGGGGTGAAGACTACCCTTATCTATGGGTAGAAGGACATCTTTAAAGGCTGTTGTTCAGGATTATGCTGGTTTAATAAATTAGCAGTTGTGGGTTTTCCTCCAAGAACCAGGACTCCTCTAGCACTGAATAGTTATCTAGGTTTCCAATCCCAGGCATAGTTTCCCTCTTATTGAACGGGTCCAATTATAGAGCTGTTGGTTACTACCAGGCTATGTGTGCCACAACTGCACCCTTAGGTCTATCATGCCATGCTGGACATTGTGGTTTATAGGTGTTAGAACTGGGTATAGCTATTCGCTGCTTGCCTCCTTTCGAAGTTTGTGTGGTGCCTTCTGCTGTCGTAAAAGCTATTCCTCAGAGAGGGGGCATTAAGGTCAATTCCAGCTCAATTGTCTCTGTGCTCTGTTTTTGAAGTGCCTGATATCTTCAGCAATAGAGACTTGCTTTCTACCTCTGGGGGATCACCAAAGGTAACAGCAATGGGATGTGGGTTTTGGGAGTCTCTTGGACAGCCACCAACTCTAAAGAGGGCTTCTCGTGTCTGGAATTGGCAACTGGTTGTCCTGTAACAAATGGTCAGTCCTGAAAATACACACTCAAATAACATTATATAGACTGAGCAGTTTATATTTAGGAATATATATGTATATTCATATATAAATATACATGCAATAATAATTGGTGAAAAAGGCTATAAATTTAAAGGAGAGTAGGCAGGGGTATATGGGAGGGCTTGAAGGGTGGAAAGGGAAATGAGAAATGTTGTAATTATAATTTCAAAAATAATACATTAAAATAATTAGCATATATGAAATTTACAAAACAATGGGTTTTATCTCTCCATACCTGTATAGAATGTCATTTGATCATATCTAACTGATGTAAACCTTTTTCCCCTTCTCCTCCTCTAGTTTTTACCTTCTTCTTTTTCAGTATTCTTCCTTCTAGAATTATATCTCCTGTAAAAAACAATCTATATTCCACATATGCATAAACTGTGCAATGAATGTCAGAGTCTGGCTTACTTTGCTCAACATGATATTCTCAAGTGTTATCTACGTTCCTGAAAGCAACATTATTTTGGCCTTTCGTTAGGCTGAATAATACTCTGTTGTACATGTAAATGTGTACACACATACACACACATCACATCACATTTTTTTTGTTTATTGATGGCTGGCCACCTATGCTGATTCCATATCTTGACTATTGTGAAAATGCCACAATAGACATGTTTTGTAGGTATCTCTATTGTATGCTGATACATAGTTAATAGCTGTATATATATATAGTGAGAGAGAGAAGAGAGAGGTTTTTAGGAATCCCCATACTGAATTCCATAACATATGTATATGCATTAGCTTACATTCTGGTCATTGGGTTCTTTCTGCCAGCATTTGTTCTTTTTGTTCTTGATAGTGAACATTGTGACTGTGTGAATTGGAATCTCAATGCAGCCTTGATTTGCATTTCCCTGATGCCTAAGTATGTTGAACACATTTTTATGTATCTATGCATTTGTACTTCTTTCGAGAAGTGTCAGGTCAGTTCATTTGCTCATTTATTGATTTGATTTTCTGTTTCATAGATAAGTTTTTGAGTTCTTTGTATATAACGGATATTGATCTCTGTTAAATGAATAGACGCCAGTGGTCTCCTCTGCTGTTTCTCTCATAGCTGCATCCTTGGGTGATATCTTAAATTGTGGCATCCTATTCAAAGCAATCAGATGAACAACAACAAAGCTCTACCTCATTAGAGAGCTGGAAATAGGACATAGTAAAGCTCACACAGGGTTAAAAAGTAAAAAAGCTCTCTAAGGTAGACTATGCTCAAATCTCAAAGTCTAATGCCCAAAACTTTTAGAAATATTAGTCTTTTCAATAGAGCTGACATCTTCATCAAGGCTAAAATTGCCCAACAGAACAGCTCAGGCTCCCCTTGGCATGAGATCTGGGCAGAGACCGTCCCATCCCTACATGTGGCTCCCTCATGCTGTTCTCTTAAAGGAAAGAAAAAATAACGTTGAGGTTGACACTATCCCAGAGTCAGCAACCTCAACTGAAAGAATAGCATCAACATTTCTCCCCTGAGCTCTTTCCATAAACCCTCAAGATAGTGAAGGATTGCAGAAGAATTTTAGATTAGCTATTAATATATCCAAACTGCTGTTTTGTTTTTTTCTTCAGGAAACAGTTTTAGCATTGTCTAAAGTTTATTTCCTTGCCCTTGGAAGGTGTTAACTTGTAAGCTCAAAGGAGTTTTCTCTCTCTCTCTTTCCCTCCCGACCCTGATCTGAATTCAAGCCCCCTGAAGGAACTGACTGCCTGGTCTAGCAGTCTCGGCATCACATTTCTGTTATGTCCAAATATCATTGTAATACAGATCCAAATACTTTATGTATCTGCCAACGTTTTTACTCTGAGGGAAAAATGAAAGCATGAATGTTTACTGTCGGCTGATAAAAGGCACACAAAAGGCTGACCTTCGCTGTCAGAATGGTACCTGAGCATTATGGGTGCTGATCTGTTTTTTCTACACTTGGGTCTCAACTCTGGCCTCAAAACCCCTGCGTGGGCCTCCACTCTTCATCACAGTAGCCAGAGCATGAGCAGTCATAGATTCCTGATGAAATCTGCCTCCAGGAAGCTTTTGTGTGTTTGTTTTGGTCCCGCTCCATAAAGCTGAATGATATTAACTCTAACCCCCTCGTAAGTGTTCAGTCTTCTCCAAGTGTTTATGTACTGAGGCAGTATGTAGGCAGAGTACCCTCAGGAGTAGCATTGGTAGCAATGACATTTATTCAGAAATGTCTGGACTGCCTTCCATATGGCTGTATACATTTAAGCTGACACCAAGGGCACACATGAAATGCTGATTCCCCACATCTTTGCCAAGTCATATATTCCGTCTGGTGTTAGCCATCCAAGCCTGTGTTAAGTGACTTCTAGTTGTGGTCTCTATTGTATTGGTATTTGTCTGTTGATTAGATGATTAGTGTGATGTTAAACAATTTCCATCTATGTGTGGTCATTCTTACGTCTTCTTTTTTGAAAGTCTACTCAGGTCCTTTCTCATGTTTAAATCAGGCTGTGGTCTGTCTGTTGAGTTTCCTGTGCACTGGCTGTTAACTTCTTAATGGACATGTGGTTTGCAAGTATTTTCTCCATTCTCTGGTTTGTAGCTGCTTCACATTGTTGATTATTTCCTTAACTGTTCAAAAGCCTTTTTGTTCATTCTGTGTCATTTTTATTTTTGTTGACTGTGTTTTGGGGGTCACAGCTAGCCATTATTACACTAGCTATTTAATTGAAGTTCTTCCCTAATATTTATCCTTTAGCTCACTTGGAGTGGGGCTTGTATGTATGTGGTATAATGCAAAGTTGAATTCTCTTCTTCTGCATATTGATCTTTACTTTTCTTGGCATCATTTATGAGTGAAAGTAAAAAAAAAAAAACCAACCATAATGTGTGGCTTTATTTATGAGTTACCTATTCTACACTATCTATATTTTTGTTATTCATGCCATGATATTTAGTTACTCTAGCTTTGGAATTTATTTTGAAGTCAGAGGGTTTAATGCCTCCAGGTTTGTACTTTTTGTTCAAGACTGATTTTGTTATTCAGGTTTTCTTTTTTTAACATACATGAATTTTATGGGTTTTTTTTGTCTGCTACTGGAAAAGTGACATTGATATGTTCATAGGGATAGCACTGAGTCTGTGCATCATTTAGAGTCATGAGAAAGTGACAATATTGTTGTTCTTCAGTTCACAAGCACATCATATCTTCTCATATACTTTATGTAATAATCTATTTCTGAAGATTTTATTTCATTTTTAATTAAGATGGAGGCTGGAAGATGGCACACAGTCTCCTGGATCTGGACTTACAGGTGGTTCCAGTGTAGGCACTGTGACACAAACCTGGGTTCTCTGCAAGACCATTATCTACTTTTACCCATGGATACATCCTTCCAGATCATATCTTTGTTTTATTTTATTTCTTCCATGACTGCTTCACAATTTTCAGTCTATAGTTACCATTTTGATAAAATGTATCCCTAATTGTTTATTATTTTCAGTACTTACTGTAGGTTAGATATCGCTTTCCTTTTTTGATAATTCATTGCTAAAATATAGAAATATTACTGATTTTAAATGTAGGTTTAAATAAATAAACATTTATTAGTTTTAGCTGGTTTTGGGGTGGCCAGCAGTGACCAGTTAGCTTCTTCAGGAATTTTAGAATTTTATTAGTCTGGGATATTGACCTATATTTTCCATTTTTTTTTTTTTTTTAGTGCCCATCTTGTTTTCAGTATTCGGGTAATTCTGACCTTGCAGAATGAACTCTTACCTTTTTTTTCGAAGCCTTTGAGAGGAACATGTATTATTTCTCATTTTATTGGTTGCTAGGATCCAGGACTTTTTGATGAAAGGTCTTTTGTTACTCATTCAATTCCTCATCATTATTGATTTATTCAGATTTTCCCTTTTTATGATTGTCAGATTGTGTTTAGTTTTAAAATTTACTCAGTTTTTCTGTATTGTCCAGTTCATCATTACACAGTCATCCTTAGTTGTCCAAATTTATCTTTTTTTGATTTTGTACTATCAGTTGTTATGTGTTCTCTTACATTTGTAATTTTATGTGGACCTTTCTTTTTCTTAATCCAGCTAAAGGTTTATTGATTTTTGTTGCTGATTATATTACAGAGTATTAGTTTTATGATTAATGAATTCTTTGGATACAGCATCTTTCTGTATAGCCCAGCCTGAGCTTGAACTTGTGGAAATACTTCTTTCTCATCATATGGAGGGCTGGGATTACAGGTACGAACCACATACTCATCAATGTTTATATTATCTTTTATTTTTCTTAGTCTCTATTTCATTTATTTCTGAACTGCCTTGTCTTATTTCCTTCCCTTTGCTAGCTTTAAGGATTAATGTTTTCCTATTTCTCTGAAGAACACGTTAAGTTGTTTGCTTTGGGATATTTCTCCTTTATTTTGTGGGTGTTTGTAGCTTACCTTTTATAACTGCATTTCTCACAGCTCATAACTTTAGTAGATTTTATGTTTGTGTTTTTATTTGTCTTAAGGTATTTTTAATTTATTAATTATCTTCTTTATTGTTTGAGGCTTTGCTGTTTGGTTTCCATGCCCTTGTGAAAATTTTTGAACTTTTGGTTTGATTTAATGTGTAGTTTTTAGCCCATTGTTTCCTTGTCGGTGTTCTGTCTGCATGATATTTCCATTCTGAGAGTAGAGTACTGCAGTTTTTGGACAGGATGAAGTGGTGCTTGGATCAACAAGTCGAGTGCTTGGCTACTTGGTCTACAGGATTTGGCCTAGAACTTGTAACCATTGGTGCAGTTCTATTGATTGGGTCCCTGGGTGTAGATAATATATCTTACATCCACAAGTGTGAGCCTGGAGCCCACATTAAAAGGAGCAAGACCAAAGTCTGGGTACAAAAGACTTACCTAGAAGTAGGGTAGGGGTAATTAAAAGACTAGAATTCATTTTCCTCTCTACTCCCAAATGGTATTTTCTTTTTCCTGTACCACCAACAGTTGGTAGACAGTGAGACATCTTATGTCAAAATGCCCTATTACCCTCTACACTAAGGAGATAACTTTCTCATCTTACTTCTTTAGATTTGTAGGTTTTCTTTTCTTTTCCTTTTTTTTTAATTAAGAAAAATTTTTCATTCATTTTACACACTAATCAAAGATCCCACTCTTCCCTCCTCCCACTCCTCAGCCCCTCTCTCCCAACCCACCCCCCACTCCCACCCACAAGAAGGCAAGGCTTCCCATGGGGAGGCACATCCAGTAGAGGCAAGTCCAAGCCCTTCCCCCTGCTCCAAGGCTGCACAAGGTGTCCCATCATAGGTAGTGGGCTCCCAAAAGCCTGTTCATGTACCAGGGATAGATTCTGATCTTACCACCAGGGGCCCCCAAAAGCAGATCAAGCCACACAACTGTCTTGCCATGCCAAGGGCCTAGTTCAGTCCCATGTAGGCCCCATAGCCATCCAACTTTCATGAGTTCCCTCTAGTTTGGTTTGGTGTCCCTGCATGTTTCCCCATCATGATCCTGATGCACTTACTCATAGAATCCCTCTTCTCTCTCCTTGACTGGACTCCTGGTAGGTTTTAAACAAGTGCTCGAGTGGGCCTGTTCCTGAATCTCAGAGTTGGACTTAAATTCTTAGTCAAAGGAGACTGGTGCGGCACTGCTCCTGAAGGCTCTGCCTGCTGGATCTCACGGTGCTGGGACTGACTGAAATCCTCAGCATTTCTAAGATCAGCCTGGCATTGGGATAAACCCAGAAGTCAAGTGCTCAGGAGGCCTGGAGCCTAAGTGCAGTAGGATCTGGTTATGTCTGGGAGATCAGGGTGACAGCAATAGCCTGGAGCCTGGGTGTAGGTTTTCCTGGGAGTTGGGGTTGAAGACAAAGTCTGTGGTACCTACTTTCTTCTCTACTCCTGGGAGGGAGCATAATTCTCTTTCAATGCTGAGGCACCTGAGGTTGATGGAGAGTGACATAAACGATGTGAAATCTTTTTGGTGTGCCACTTTTCAGCTCCCCTCTACATTCAGGTGGTATAGTTTCTCATCTAGTTTCCTTAGCTCTTGTGAAGGTTTAAGACACTATGCTTTTTGGCTGAATGAACAGGCAAAGATCTGATGTATAGTTATGTATTTGTACATAGCCCATTGATGAAATTAAAGATTTGAGAAGAGGATGAGTGATAGAAGTCCTAATATGACACACTTATTTGTAACACAAATCTTAAAAGATCTTATGATTAAAAAAAAAACTCAGAGCCAGATATTGGGGTGAAAGCTGAAAGATCAGAGAAGCAAAACAGCCAGCCACTAGCTTACCTATACGAAATCCTCAGCCTCAAGTGCGTGAGTTCCTGTTTCCTCATGCCTTATATACCTTTTCTGTGTCCTGCCATATTACTTCCTAGGATTAAAGGTGTGTGTCACCACTGCCTGGATCTGTTTCTCTCATGTAGCCCAGTGTGGCCTTGAACTCACAGAGATCCATAAGTGATAGGATTAAGGGTGTGTGCCCCCACTGCCTGACCTCTATGTCTAATTTAGTGACTGGCTCTGTCCTCTGATCTCCAGGTAAGATTTATTGGGGTGCATGATATATCACCACACTTATTAGCTCTTTCTATGTCTTGTTTCTTTTTTTTTAATTTAATTTTATTTTACAATACCATTCAGTTCTACATATCAGCCACGGATTCCCTTGTTCTCCCCTGTTCCGCCCCCCTCCCCTTCCCTCCAGCCTACCCCCCATTCCCACCTCCTCCAGGGCAAAGCCTCCCCCAAGGACTGAGCTCAACCTGGTAGACTTAGTCCAGGCAGGGCCAGTCCCCTCCTCCCAGGCTGAGCCAAGCGACCCTGCATAAGCCCCAGGTTTCAAACAGCCAACTCATGCAATGAGCACTGGATCCGGTCCCACTGCCTGGATGCCTCCCAAACAGATCAAGCCAATCAATTGTCTCACCCATTCAGAGGGCCTGATCCAGTTGGGGGCCCCTCAGCCATTGGTTCATAGTTCATGTGTTTCCATTCGTTTGGCTATTTGTCCCTGTGCTTTATCCAACCTTGGTCTCAACAATTCTCACTCATATAGACCCTCCTCATTCTCGCTAATTGGACTCCTGGAGCTCCACCTGGGGCCTAGCCATGGATCTCTGCTTCCAGATGCCTCAGTCATTGGATGGGGTTTCTAGCACGACAATTAGGGTGTTTGGCCATCCCATCACCAGAGTGGGTCAGTTCGGGCTGTCTCTCGACCATTGCCAGAATGACTGGAAGACATTTAAGGAATTGCTCAACATCCCTAATTATCAGGGAAATGCAAATCAAAACAACTCTGAGATACCACCTTATGCCTGTCAGAATGGCTAAGATCAAAGAAGATCAAAAACACTGAAGACACCTTATGCTGGAAAGGATGTGGAGCAAGGGGAACTCTCCTCCACTGCTAGTGGGAATGCAAGCTTGTACAGCCACTTTGGAAATCAATATGGCGCTTTCTTAGAAAATTGGGAATCAATCTCCCCCAAGATCCAGCTATACCACTCTTGGGCATATACCCAAGGAATGCTCAATCATACCACAAGAGCACTTGCTCAGCTATGTTCATATCAGCTATGTCTTGTTTCTTTCACAGTAATTGCATCTGTTCCTGAACGCGCAGTGGTTAGAATTGTGTTCCGTCCTCCCTGGCAACTGCCACAGCACCTGCCCCTGTCCTTTGAATACCCCTTCCTTGATCCCTCTTTTCTCTTGGTGACCATTTGCCATAGTCTTCTGGCATTACAGCTGCTTGGCTGGCCATTCCCCATCAATCTACTTTCTGAATGTTTTCCTCTTGCATGTGCTAGTGATCCTTCCCAATTCTGCCTTAGCCCCTGCAGGTTAAGCTCATCCTAGTCATTTGATTTAAAAACTTAGCTATATGAAGATAGATCCAAAAAGCTTAACTCCGTTTGAAACTGCCTTATCTTGAATTTCCAATCTGTATGCCCTGCTGTGTTGCCCGTATAACCTGCAGTCACTATGCCTAGAGGGGGACATGTGTTCCTTTCCAGCAACATTGCTAGCTCTCAACATTTTCCCTGGTTACTTCTCAGTAAACGGTACTTATATAACATTTACTGGATTCCTGAACTAATAGGCTGGGGATCATCTTTGCCTTTCTCCAATCAATTTCCTTGGATGTCCCTGAATGACCTGCAGTGTATATATCTTAATTGTTAGTGTTCTCCTGGAAAAATTTTCAGTGCCTTTCCATTACTGTTCACATAAATTATCACTTATCTCAGATCTTTAGGCAGCATTCATACATTCATTTAAACAAAATCAGGTCTGGAATTCACAAAACTGTCTTGGACAAATTCCTTTTATGTGTAGATATGTGAGTCTTGAAGTTCTGATTTGGTTTGGAACTCCATGGCATTAATTATTCCTTTTTGATGTCTGTTTAATCTTGTCAAAAACACATTCACCATAGCAAACCAGAGTGGTTGCCTGCAGAGTGATTTTTCCTGATGTGCTTTTGAAAGGAACCAGTCACTGTTGGAAGCTTAGAGGCTCCTATGCTGGACCAATTGAATCAGAAACCTTGGGGAATGGCCCAAGCTGATACCCTTTGTAAAAGTTCTAGTGACTCTAATGAGAAGCCAGAGTTTAAACCCACTGGTAGAGAATGGTTGGACCCTGGGAAGATTCACAACCATAGGCACATAGGAACAAAAGCATGGAGGTAAAGGGGCAGAATGGAATCACATCAGATGAAGATTCTTTCAACCCTTATAGTGTTAGCTACCCCCAAAGTTTTGAGGGCGATTTCATCTTTAGGTGAGTTAATTGTGTGTGCAATTAGCTTTCCAAACCCCAGGCATGTAGTCTATCTGTGGTTCTTTAAGTTTGCTACCATTTCACCATGGGTTTTAGCACATCCTATACTTTTATTTAAAAAAAAATAAAAACCCTCTATGACTTCACTGTGCTTCAGAATTGTTCAGTTGTTAACTAAATGATGAAGACTTCCGTAGTCTCTCCACTTTGCTTATAATTATTTCATAAATCTAACCAGAATGTTCCCAAATCACTTTAAAAAAATCACGAGTTGCAATTTTCTTTAGTGTATTTGATTTTATTTGTTTGTTTGTATAGGTCCCTCATTCTTCACATCAAAATCCTTTAAAGCCGGAAGCACATAATAAATGTTTAAGATACTATGTTTTTTGGTTGGATGAACAGGCAAAGGGCTGACGTATACTTGGCTCTTTGGCACACATGCATTCATGTTTCTAACATCCATCCATTCCTTTACTAAGTGTGAGCTGACTGTGACTGTTGTGTTAGGGCTGTGATAATCTATTTACTCTTGGTTGCCTTTGCCCACTCTCCACCGAGCCTGGGACTTCCCATGGAGTAAGGTGGAGCCACATCTCTTTTCTCATTAAGATTTCATCATTTTTACTGTTTTTTTTCAGAGCTCTCGAATCCTCCTAAGTATATCTGTCGCAGGGTATGAGATGGCAGCGTGATATTCAGTCTTTCTCAGAACTTTCAGGAGTCCGCCGTGGCTATATTTCTACTAACTGAGATTATCATTATTCTTCAGAGAGTTTCTATTGCTTCAATCAGAAATTCTTTCTGATGGTTTGGCTTTGGACTAGAAAAGAACTTACTCTGTGATAGCCTTATCCCTCTGAACAACACCCCACCAACATGTTTCATGTCCATGGGGACTCCAGTGTGCGAGGAACAAGGCTCCCAACTGTGCAGCATGGTGCCCTAGTCCCAAATGCACAGTCTGTATGATGAGGACCCCATCCAATCCTTACTACCATTGTTCAGATATACTCTCATAAGACACCTGATTTTCACCCATCTTATACCATTAAAGTCGGTGGCTTTAGCAGACCAGAAACCTGAATGTATATGTTTTTCTACACAGTACTGTTGTTATTCATAGGTTTCTATTTTCCCTTCATACCCCCAAAATCCCAGGCAAAGATAAAAATGTCAAGATTTCTATTGTCATTGAGACATTGGCATTGTTGAAAACAGTGCAACGCCTGTACAGTCAGAGTTAACTCTTTAAGTGAGTCTCAGATTTTGCTCGTTACTGTTCTATTTTTAGTTTGTTGATTGTGACTTGCAACAAGCTAAAGTTTTAATTTTTTATGTTAAAGGAGAAATGCTGTAATCATGCCACTGCAGAAATAATAAAAAGAACACAACAGCATGCCTATTTTGTTGTTGTTGTTTTATATTCTAACCTGTACCCAGACAAGCTTACTGTTAAATGTGGACTTTCAAAGAATTGCAGGAGTACTTACTGTGTATACTCTTGAAAGTGGCAGCCATTTATATTCATTATTCTGTCTGAAAACGTTTCAAGTCAAGGGAAGCGTTGAGCTCAAGCAACCATGTGGGGCCTTCAGTTACAGTTATGTACATGGGATAGCACTGGTAGCTTAAGTGGGGACTAGCAAATTGGAAAATGGAGACACGTTATTGCCAAATATCTTGGCAGCAATTCAGACCCTGCAAAAATTGTGCACAACTTGTGTATAGGGTAAATAATTCTCTTTTGTATCCACTGATTTTCTGTGAATGATTTTATGTACTGCTTGAGCAACCTGCTCATATATTCTGGGTGGAGAGAATGTAAAATTTGGTATCAGATGTATGTGTGTGTGTGTGTGTGTGTGTGTGTGTGTGTGTGTGTGTGT
>CABHPQ010144780.1:0-14552 GCA_902168405.1 Peromyscus aztecus
CAGCTTCCCATGTCCTGGGACTATAGGTACAAGCCACCATTGTTCTTATACCTGTCCAGATACAATTTGTTTGGCCTGGAGACATAAAAACCAAGATACAGAGACTTTCCAATTGTAAGAGATCCATAACTGTAAAGAGATAGCATGCATTGTGTGTATATTTTATATATGTGATTGCCTCAGGTAGAAGCAACTAATACTGTAGTATGGAGTCAAGTGACCAAAATATCTAAGAGCAATTGGCTGAGATAAGAAACCAAAAAAAGCTTTTGTGAATCACCCAAAAGAGAACTAAAACATTTGGGAAAATTTTGGAGTCAGGAGGCCACATATGCCAGATAGTGAGACAAGTGAGTCACCTGATTTGTGTGGTACATGTTTGTGGCTGGTTTGCACATATACGGATGGAATAGTCAAATGGTGTAATCCTAACTTAAGAGTACATAATCATTCTGAGAGAGTTCTTAGGAACAAACTCGCCCTTTGGTGAGCTGGAGATACAGCTCAGCCATCAAGAATGCTTACAGCACAATCATAGGGACCCAACACCCATGTTGTTACAGGTTTTCCCTGCATGCCTATAACTCCAGCGCTCAGGTGCAGTCGAGACAGGATCACTGGAGCTGGCTAGCATCCAGCCTCGCTAATGGAGTGAAAGCCACAGGTTCATGGAGAGATCAGGCCTAAGAGGGTAACTGGAGCTGGCTGGTTTCCAACCTAAGAAAACAAAAGCCACAATACAGGGAAAGACCTGGCCTCAGAGGACTAGGTGAAGAGTGATAAAGATACTTGATATGCTAACCCCCACATGCATGCATGCATGTGGGCATGTGCATGAGCGCGCGCACACACACACACACACACACACACACACACACACACGCACACACACTAACTTAATTGACATTTTTGTCCTATAAGCATGGTAGTAGCAGCATGTAATAATACATGGTAGTTGCATTAGTTTTTCAGTTTCTTCTGGAAAAATTCTGTTATATAAGAAGAAAACAGAAACAATAGCAGTATAATATGATTAATACTGTTGACAAAATAGTTGGATTCATATGCATATCATTGACAAAACAGTTGTTTAATGAATCTGCAATGGTCTTTAGATTCATAACTTAGAAGAGAAAGATCAGTACCAAGTCTTGTGTCTCTTCAAAATATAGCATTATTGCTACCCCTCTCCCCCTACATGTTTCTTTAGTCTGTTTCTCTGTAATTATTTTTTGCTCTTTAGTTGATTATGTTACCTGGTAATAATGAATATTAGATGTGCTATATTCTTACCTAGTATTAGTGGAAACTCACAACTGTCTTACAGGTATTTCCCTCACCTCATATCCATTTTCTCTTGCTATCACACAAGTGTTGAAGCTGTGGAGCTGATGAAATCAGAGAAAGAGACAAACATCTCTGACCTCTGAGTCATAAAGTAATTTGGGTTAACAGCTACATAGGATGTTTATTGACTTCAGTTGTAGTTCTACAAAACTGTTGCGCTCCACACCCTGTGTACTTCAGAGTTACCTGGGACTCCCAAATATATGTAGGGAAGTTGGTCATGTATTTCCAACTACTTTCTTAACCGTTTGAGTGAGAATGAGGGAGGTGACCAGCTGATGAGAGAGTTATAAACAACAGAAGCTTAGTTCTTCTTGTTTCTGAATCTGGGAAGTTCTAAGTCAGCAGTTCTCAACCTGTGGGTCATGACCCCTCTGGGGGTGGAACGAGGGTCACCTAAGACCCTTGGAAAACACAGATATTTATATTTTAAAATGCATCACAGCATTAGGAAGGTTGAGAACCATTGCTCTAAGTCAAAGCGCCAGAGGATGTTGTGTTTTCCTAGATCCTTGTTTTATCACTGTTCTCAGGCAGCAGAGGAATGAGACAGAACCCCAGAGTCTCTTCAAGGCCCATTTTCACAAACACTGGGACTCTACCTTTGTGTGTGTGTCCTTGACCTTCAGAAAATGGGAAATATGTAGGTTATCTCTGTTTCCTCAGAACTACATACTGCCTCTTTCAGCTTTTCAGCAGTTTTGAGAGATTTGGGACTCCGTTTATATGTTGCCATGTATTGTATTATACTTGTGTATCATGAACCTTAAAAGTTCTTATTAATAAAAACAAACCCGGTGCCAGTTATTGGAGTGAATGCTGGAAGATCAGAGAAGCAGAACAAGCCACAGCCACCTCACCTTGCCAACTCCTCAGCTGATCCTGTTTCCTCAGACTGGAAGGCTCTGAGTCCTCATCCAAATGGATCTCAGCTGAACTGCTGCTCAAAAGCCTAAAAGCTTAACCAGCTCTAGTTCCTGGTCCACATGCCTTACATTCCTTTTTGCTTCTTGCCATCACTTCCTGGGATTAAAGGCGTGTGTCACCATGCCTGGCTGTTTCCAGTGTGGCTTTGAACTCACAGAGATCCAGATGGATCTCTGCCTCCAGAATGCTAGGATTAAAGGTGTGAGTGCCACCATTTTCTGGTCTCTGTATCTAGTGACTGTTCTGTTCTCTGACCCCAGATAAGTTTATTAGGGTGCACAATATATTGGGGAACACAGTATCAACACATACTTGTATTATACATTTTGAGCCATGGTAGAACATTTAGTGCCCTGTCTAGATTGCTTAAAGCATAAGTATTAGTGACCATACCTAATTACAGATATGTTTGATTTTGTTTTTCAGGTTTTTCTAAAGAGTGACCGAGTGGCCAGAATGGTTCAGAGTGGAGGATGTTCTGCTAATGATTTCAGAGAGGTGTTTAAGAAAAACATAGAAAAACGTGTACGCAGCTTGCCAGAAATAGATGGCCTAAGCAAGGAGACTGTGCTGAGCTCATGGATAGCCAAATATGATGCCATTTACAGGGGTGAAGAAGACTTGTGTAAACAACCAAACAGGATGACCCTGAGTGCCGTGTCTGAGCTTATTCTGAGCAAGGAGCAGCTCTATGAAATGTTCCAGCAGATCTTGGGTATTAAAAAACTGGAACACCAGCTACTTTATAATGCATGCCAGGTAAGTGCTATGTCTGATGCGTGGAAGGAATGTTGAGTGTTTATTACCCTATGAAGAAGTGTTTTGCATCCTACAATCAATTTTCTTGAATAGTTGAGTGAGATTGAATTTTAGTAAATCGAAGAGTGATATTTGAAAGCATCTTTGAAAAAAGTTGAGTGGAGGGAGAAGAATGTCAATTAGTGAGTCATGATTGGTCACATGTGTCCCACTTAAGGACATCAAGTTTGTACCTACTAGGCATATACAGGGTGAACCCTGAATAGAAAGATGACAATCATCTGCTGCCTCAACAATGTCCCCAATATATAATAAGCCAGTGCTCCTCAGTGCAAAATAATTTGTCATAAAGGTATGATGCTAGTCTTCAGAGTATTATGTAAATAATTGAAATTTCAAATATTTTTCTTTACCTCAACGTGGAAGCAAAGAATTGAGGATGATTGTTGTTAAACTGGCTAATTTAAAGCAATGACAACTAATAATTTGTTTTCTCTTAAGTTGTTATTCTAGTTATGCATATGAAAAATTGAATAAAATCTCATATGGTTTTCATTTTTAGACTGAATGATTTGTCTAATAATGTATTCCTTAGATTTTTGCATTTCTTGCTTATTTTGGGTGTATACATTATTTAACTCAGCCCTAATATACAATTCAAATTACTGAAATTCTACCATTTTAAAATTCATTAAGAATTGCACTTCTATATTGTATACATATTTATTTTTAATCTTTTTGCAAATTCATTTTTTCTTAATTTCTGCATCCTATTCATGTCCCTTACTTTGGATCAACCAATTTGTGAATAATTTTAGATTAATAAACTAAGAATTAGTTAATGATAATAAATTAGTATGTCACTTAACCCTACAAACAATTCGTGCACTCACTATGACTGTTTTCACTGTGTCATTAAGCCAAGTAGTGGTTTGATAGTGGAGGATGACTGCACATCACAATCTTATGTATTAACAAATATGTACAACTAAGACATTGCTCTCATAGTATCCATAGGTAGCCTTTTTAACAGGTAATGTTGATGAACATAACTAAGTAATAAAATTGAGATTCAATTATTCAGTAGCTGTTTAGAGAAAATTTATTTATCAAAAGTCTCATTAAGTTAAAGAAAACAAGCTGAACAAACCACTTTCCATGTTCCAAATGGAGTGGAGTGGTAGAACCTCCCAAATAATTGTCTGTATACTCCAATTTATAATGTTTATGGTAGGCCTATAAAATACAATTCTACATATTATAAGGTTATAGTTATTAACACAAAATCTTTTGTCTTCTTTATAAGATTGTTCTTACATTTGAGGTTTAGACCTTATAATTTCTCTCTTCTGTGACTTGTAGCACACAATACTTCCAATTCAAATCACTGATGTAATAGTAGATTTTATATTTTCATTCAGTTCTATCAGAATTTGCCTCATGTAGCCATGTCTATTAGGACCTGTTCTGTCTTCTTGTAAAATTGCATGTTTTATCATGATTTTTTTTGTTTCTCTAAAGCCTACTTTGTCTTAAACTAATGGAGCTAGCTGCAGCTTTCCTATGATTAGAGTTAGCATGATGAATATTTTTTCCTTGTGTTGACTTTTAACATAATTCTTTATTTTCAAAGATGTAATTGAGTTTTGAAGGTTTGTTTTGTTTTGTTTTGTTTACGCCTACTCAGATAGTTTTGTCTTTCAATGCATGTGTTTAAACCACTCATAATTAAAGTCATTACTGCAGTTGACTTAAATAATATAATCCATTGCCACTACTTGCTGTTTTCCTTTGTCCCTCTCTCATTTTCTGTCTTCTGTAGCTTTTAAAACTTTTTGTGATTTCCTTTTATATATTCTTTTGATATGGCACACATATTCAGTTTTTAAGTGTATTTACTAGGTATCCTAAGTTATACATTTAGATCTTAAAATAACCTAAGTCCTCCCTCATGTGACACTAGAGGACTTTAAGTACAATTCAGCTTCCCTGCAATTCAGTGTCCCCAAGTTCTTCCTTTCTTATGGCGTATTGGTATAATTCATTTTGACTATGATATGCTATAGTCATTCAGTACATTGTGACAATTATTGTTTTAAGCAGTTAACTTTTCTATTATGAATAAAATGTTCTTCATTACTGCTACAGTGATTTTTTTATTAGCACTAGCACTTTCTGTTGAGTTTTAAACTTTTTCCTTTGAGACTATCAGCATATTAATAGTTGTAATTAAATCTCCTCATTTGACAGTTGCTTTTGGTTCAGATGTTTGCTTTGTCCCTTCAGAGTCTTTTTCATCTCTTTACATGCATCTTGAATTGTTCTAAAAAGCCAGGTATGTTATATCAGGTGATAGGATCTGAGATAATAAGGCTTTTAAGAATTGTGTTAATATAACCATGGATTGGGTTGTGCCTGTTTTCTGTGGCCATACATACAAGAAACTTCAAAATCCCCCAGTATGTTTGTGTTTCTGTTTTATTTTTCTTTTTAACTGACTAATTGTATTTGACAATTTTATACATGTTTATAATGTATTCTGTTTTCTCTCTTGCTCATACTCTATCACTTCCCTTCCATCTCTAGCAACCCCCACCCATTTCTACTGGTCCCTTTCCCACATTCAAGACTTTTGGTTTTGTTTATGATGCACTTAGTTTAACCAGGGCCATTGTGTGCCCACTAGATTGGAAGTGACTTCTATAATGTATGTATGTTTGTCTTTAACCTTTATGCAAATCTCTTTCTTTTAAAATTTCTGTATTCTATTCATGCTCCTTATTTTGCATCACTAATTTTTTTGTGAATAATTTTAAATGAATAAATTAAGAATTAATAATAAAGTAGCATGTCACCTTAACACTGCAAATAATTCATTTACTCACCGTAATGGTTTTCAATGTGTCATTATGCCTGGTGGGATCATCACTGAGTACATAACTGAAGGCAATGATTTGCTCTCTCTCTCTGAGTCTATCAGCAGAAAATAGTCCAACAGTGAGGAGTAGGATTCCTTAACTTCTCCTCCATCCATATTTGTTTTGTTCCTATGTTCCTTGACTCTGACCTTCCCTATGCTTTCCACAGAGAGTCTGTATCTTGCATCTGTTGTTAGCTGTTTTTTGCTCTTTTAGGAGGCCTGCCACCCAGCTCCCAAATAAATCACACAGAGAAGCTTATTCTTAATTATAAACACCTGGCCTTAGCTTGGCTTGTTTCTTGCCTGCTTTCCTTAACTTATATTATCCCATCTACTTTTGTTTCTGGGCTTTTCCCTTTCTCTTACTTCTATAAATCTTATTCTTATTCTGTGACTTGCTGTGTAGCTGGGTAGCTGGCCCCGATGTCCTCCTCCTTCTCTGGTTACTTCTTCTTCCTTCCCACTTTCTCCTTCTATATATTTTCTCTGCCTGCCAGCCATGCCTATCTTTTTGCCTGCCTTACTATGGGCCATTCAGCTCTTTATTGGACTACCAGATGTTTTATACAGGCAAGGGAGCACAGCTTCACAGAGTTAAACAAATGCAACATAAACAAAAGTAACACACCTTGAAATAATATTCTACAACCTGTCTAAAAAGAAAGGTTTTTAACTCCAACATAATATAACTATATACAACAAAGAGTTATCAAGTAAGAATTAATTTACAATATTCAGTCCATTTACATTTAGAAAATTCAGAGAAAGCACTCCACCATCCATTCATCTTAGTGACTCCAAAGTTGTATACATAATAACTAAGGAAAACAGCAACTATAACAATCTAATCTTCAGCTCCATCAAAGACCCAGAAAGTTCTAATATTATCTAACAACAGAGACAGTTCACTGCCTGGACAGTCTTCCAAAGTTCCTCTGCAACATTGGGGCATACATCTTTAGCCTGCAGGCCTAGAATATCTGGGGGACTTTTCTATGAAGCAGGAGCTTTGGACTGTCCTGCCTTGTTTTGGCAAAGTTTGTCAGTCACTTTCCTCTGTGTCCTGCAGAATGTCTGGCAGACTCTTCTGTGAAGCAGGAATTTTGAAGGACTGTTCTGCCTTGTTTTGGCAAAGTTCAACAGTCTTTTTCCTGTATGTCTTGCATGTCCAGTCTGCACAGCACATTGTCAGCAGTCAAAGGCAAGAGCAGTTTCTTTGCCCAGTGGCTAACCTTGCCACAATGAAAGCAAACTCCATAAGAAGTTTTCCATTGTACATTATCATTTTCTCTGAAGGAAATTGGTGCTGCATGGAGCAGATGTGTCTCACTGTCTTGAAAACCTTTAAGTTAACAAAACATTTTAAGTGCTATATTCTATATTTCTTTGAAGTATTTGAAGACCATCTATCTAAATTATATCTATTTAACCTAGAAAACATACCTAACATATCTATAAATTTGATTGTTGTAAATGACTAACTACTGACCTATGTTTCTTGATTGTCCTATATAGTTTATAATAGCTTTCAAAAACTACAACTTCACCTTACATTTTTAAATGAGCTGCATAGTTACAATACCTTAAACAAGAGTACAAACATACATACAATATTTGGTAACAAAACATCCTTAAAAATTTGTATCAATATACAAAAACCGTTTAGAAAAGAGTAGAAACATATGTGCAGTGTAATAAAAACAACTTTAAATTTATATCAACATACAAAATCCTTTAAACAAAAGTATATATATGTATATATATGTACATATATATGTGTATATATATATATATATATAGAGAGAGAGAGAGAGACAGACAGAGACAGAGACAGAGAGTGTTGTACCAAAAGTTAAATTTGTATCAATATACAAAAGTCCTTACAAATACAAAATATTTGAGATCAGTAGTTATCCCTTAGTTTATAGTAGATTCAATAATCTACCCTATTTAAAGTACATTTGACAATCTACCCTTCCATCGTACCATTCCTATATTCCCTTAAATTCTAACAAATATCCATAACCCACCAAATAACCAAAGACAGCCCACCCCATCTTTTGGTGATGTGGACATAGTGTTCTCCATACTGCTTCCTGCTGTCTGTGAATGAAGTATCTTTAGGGTCCCAGAGAGAAAATTTTGATATAATGACCAAGTCCTGGGAAGACCAGCAGTAATCTTTATTGATAGATAGTACCTGTCAAGTTTTGAGAGGTCTCCCCTGATCAAACCTGATCCATATTAACAGAAGGAATCCGCAACATCTTATCTCCTGTGGGAACAAAACTCCAAAGTATTTTTTATTTCCATTTGACAAATACATCTTTTGACTTTTTAAATGTTAAGGTATTCATAAAGTATATAGGCTGATTTATTTCAACAGTCCCTCTTTCAATTCCATGTCTCTTAGCAGCTGTCCTTTGCTTTTCAAAAATCAAAAAATTCAAAATCAACACAATAACATACAGGATGCAGACTCCCTGTGTATTTCCCATCTTATGTGGCTTTTTTCTTTTATATTACTTTTACTCTCCCTTTAAAGACTTTATTATTTTTAAACTGTTCATTTCTTTCTGTGACTATACCCTTTTTCTTTTCTTAAGCCTACACACATTGTTAAACACACTGTAACCTGTTTAGAGGTTTTTCAGTCTGGACCTCTTTTATTGCGTATCTTCAGCCTTTTTTTGACCTTATGAGCAAACCTTTAAACTGCTAACCTACACCTGGATCCTCCACACATGGCTCTCAGCTGGCTCCACCTGCTTCTTGGGTCATGAAAACCAAGTGTGAAACTCATAGCCTGTCGGAGGTTTGTCTGACCAGGAACTGCGTTCAACCTTCCTAGAGCTCTAGAATGATGATGCTTGTGCTATACCAGGTGTTTTTATTTAGTTTTTTTGTTAACTCACTAGCTGTTCAAGGTGTCAGTATCTGGCAGAAACTGTCCAGCAGAAACTCTTAAAGGATCTTTTTTTTTTTTTTCAGCTTTCTCAGGCCTTAGGGATATTCGAACGCCATGTTGGTGTGCCAAAATGTTGTTGGTATTTTACTCTTTTGGGGGGCCCACCACCCAGCTCCCAAGTAAATCATACACAGAGGCTTATTACTTCTTATAAATGTCTGGCCTTAGCTTGGTTTGTTTCTTGCCAGCTTTTCTTAACTTAAATTATCCCATCTACCTTTTGCCTCTGGGCTTTTCCCATTCTCTTTCTTCTGTAAATCTTATGCTTACTCCGTGGCTTGCTGTGTAGCGGAGTGGCTAACCCCTGATGTCCTCCTCCTTCTCTGGCTCCTAGATCTCCTTTCCCCAGATTTCTCCTTCTATATATTCTCTCTGCCTGCCAGCCCTACCTATCCTTTCTCCTGCCTTGCTATTAGCCATTCAGTTTTTTATTAGACCAGGTGTTTTAGACAATCAAAATATTCACAGCTTTACAGAGTTAAACAAATGCAACATAAACCAAAGTAACACATCTTAAAATAATATTCCCCAACCCCTATCTGTTTTGGCTGCTGTCCACTGAGATGTTGGAGATGTGTCCATATCAGTGCTGGAAAAGGGAAGGGGTGCCTTTACTTGGTTAAATCTCTTGATGGACCCTGTCTCTGTGATAGGACCTTTGTGTTTCTGTTTCTTGTCCAGGGGACTCATTCCTTTCTACCTCAAAATCCCTCATTTCCTTCTGTACTACAGACCTCACAATGTGTATTTTTAAGATTTATTTATTTATTATGTACACAGTGTTCTGCTTGCATGTATGTCTGCATGCCAGAAGAGAGCACCAGATCTCATTATAAACGGTTGTGAGCTACCATGTAGTTGCTGGGAATTGAACTCAGAACCTCTGGAAGAGCTGCCAGTGCTCTTAACCTCTGAGCCATCTCTCCAGCCCACAATGTGTTTTCTTAAGCTCTGTGTACCCTGACCACTAAGCTTTTGTTATTTGTGTTTTGTTTCTCCAATAGATGAGACAGAAAAGCCACAGATGTGGTGATATTGTTTTACTGAAGCTGGAAGAAGTGCTTGACATTTTCTATTTGCAAAACCTTTTCCTCGATTTGGGAGAAGGGTCTGATAAATTTTTAAAAAAGCCTTCCACTCTCCTTCCATGGCTACTTGTGACACTTTCTTGGATCTTTATTACTAAAAGGGAAGTCGAGGAGACAGGGAGCTCCCTTAGTCTCTGTACACAGCTTAGCACCTTGTCAAAAGTACTAAGTAAGCAAGCATTCTACCAGCATGGCATCTAGTGCCTGCTCATTCAAATATTATACCTTTCAAATTTGTGTCTTTTCACATTTTGATAGTGGTTTTCACAGGTTTGGGGTCTTTAAGTCTAAGGAATATCTTTGATTTTTTTCTATTTGTTCAGCCTTTGCTTTTAAGAATGGAAGTGATGATGGTCCAGGCTCTTTATATGTCTGAGCTGAAAATGGAATTCTTTTGAGTTCTTGACTGAAGAAAGGTTTAGGGATTGTTTGTTAAAATATGTGAAAAACAAAAATCACAAAAACCTACTCTCATGGGGGAAGTTTTCCTGAGGAATTACAGTGGTTTTGTAGAAATTATGAAATAAAGTAAAAAAAAAAAAAAACCAATGAGATTCTCTTTTCTGCAAGTGAAGTACATGTAAACATGCCACTCCCCACCATGCGCGTGCGCATGCGCGCGCACGTGCACACACACACACACACACACACACACACACACACACACGTCAGTTTTTATTGGTTATTGTTGTTGTTGACTTTCAACAAAATTTGTAAAGTAAAGGAAGACAGAAATCACAGAAAACACTTTATGTTTTATTGGAAAGGAATATTCTAGAGAGAGAAATAGCAAATCGGGTTTTTGAAGAACTCAGAGGGGCCTCATCTGAGAGCTTCTGTCCCAGAGATTTATTTCACCTTTCCTGTGTGTCAGGAAGGGTTTAAAACTCCCCATGGCTGTCACATCTTCCTGATGTTTGTTCTTGCATAGCCTCTTGGGTTTTGCCAGCAGTGATCCAATAGAAAATAATAAGAACATATTATATAATTTATGGTCAGAGAATTCAGATGAGAGAGCTGTTCAGGGAGATATGGAGGACCCAAGCAGCCAGTGGGTCTCTTGGACCTGGAAAATGGAAACAAAAAGACCAGGAATGAGAAAAGACCGGGAATGAGAAAAGACCTTTGCCATGGCTGCCCCTGACACGTGCTAGAAGTCATGTAGTCAGATCCATTGTCCTATAGCTGCATGGTAGCATTTGGCTTAAAAACAGGAAGCTAATGTTTAAGAAGCACAGCCATTAACATTATTTCTGGTCAGAACCAGTAACTTATTAATTAGTAGAATTAAGGTATTAAGGAAGCTCCTAAAACTCCAAGTTAGGAGGTATAACATGCTATGCTAAAGCTATGAAGTCTGAGATGGTTGAAAGAAAAATAACTATTTACTTGTTGTTTAAAAAGTATATTATATATATATATATATAATATACTTGTTACAAAATAGATTCTAAGAAATAATAATCTAAGCATTGCCATAAATTAGGTATTATAATATTAACACCAGTTGTCATTTGGTTTGAGGACACATTTGTACTGGTGCACACCCATGCAACAAAATGATAGGGAGAAATACAGATAGGAAACTAGAAGGACATATTGTAAAGAGCACATCCAGATTGTTCATCATAGCTCTACAGATCATTAGCCATGATTTAGCCCAGAATAGTAAAAGTGCTATAACTAAGGACAAAGAATAAACTGTCACCTGAAAGTCTAATTTCAGGAAAATATTCAAAATGCAGTGATAGGAATAATACTAGATATTAAAGATAGGCACCTTATACTCTAAATTACTTGACAATTTTATTTTACATAGCTTAACAAAAAATGGCATTAAGTTGCATCAGTCAGCTGATTTTCTTTAACCAGAAATTAAATGTTTATTAAAGATTATTTTAAAATATGACATAAGGTGAATACAGCATGTTCAAATTAATTAGTAAGCTCATTGTCCATAGCATGCATGAATTATAGATAATATGCTCGATGAATTGTGTGAAATGAGAGGAATACAGTGACAGATAAGATCTAGATATTTGCTAGCCTTCATTTTTAAAAGCATGCCATAGTGATGTAGTAGCTCACTGCTTGGCTCCACTCTGAAGAGTCTGAGGAAGGCAGGATAATATATTTAGACATGTCATAAACTTGCCAAATGAGAATTTTGCTTAATTGCCAAAATGCTCTGGGGCAGAGAGACCCACATGCAAAGACCGCAAAATGGAAGGTAGAGTTGTGGCTCACAATAACATTCACATACATAGGAAGCTAAAGGTCTTTCTTTCAAACTATGAAGACATAAGCAGCCCTACATGAACAGAGCCTGAAGAGTATATACATAGTGCTGTATATGCTCATGGCAATGCTTCTCCTTCTGCCTCTGTATTTAGATTTTGAGAGGATTAAGTAACTCAATTTTTACAGCTATCTAGATCCTAATCTTTTCTGCCCAAAGCAACCTTCATCAATGTTTGATAATCTCATTCCATTAACTGAATAAAATGACTCACCTAGATTTACTCAAAAGTCAAAGCAAAGTTAATTGAGATCTTGATCTCTAAATATCCCCCACCCAAATCCCTTGTAGTCTGACAACTTGAAGGAGAATTAAGAATATTGCAGAACTGCCTTCATGTTTTTGAAGTGGTAACCAGAAATATTTGTGAATTGTTAAAATTTACTGTTTATGATTCTATTTCTCTGGAAGCTTTCAAAACCTTTGAACATTAAGGTTTGGAGACTAATTTTGATTTTAGTTTAGGCCGTGTATTTAAAACTTCACACACTTAAATAAACAGGTAATTGCTGTGTTTCTTGCCTCTTTCCCTATGGAAGGACTTCCCTCAAGGAAGCCCAGGAACCATGAGGTGTTAAATGTTCTGAACACTTCAATTCAAAGCCTGTAAAAGAACACTGAAGTTGAAGAAAAATGTCCCCAAAGCAAGACCTGGCCTTCACTGCCACTATCTTCATTTTCACTCATGTTCATCCAACAGCATATTCTAGAAAGGAGTTGTGTTTTCAGTGGAAATAAATGCACATTTTATGTAGAGTTAAACTTGATAACTTTCAAAATAAAGATGAATGAGGAAATTATAATTGCTTAGGGATATTTTGTGTATATGTAATTTGAAATGTCAAAGTACTTAAAACATTCGAGTAAGTATGATTAAGACCTTAATAATAAATAAATTTTATTATTTCCAATTTTTGAGATATTAAAATTGATGTTTGAAATATTTATAAATACTTATAAATATGTTTACTTCTTTTCTACGGAATTTCCTGATACTGTAAATTAGATGACTTTGATTTAAGTGAATTTGAAATACTAAAATTGATGATTGAAATGACTATAAATACTTATAAATATGTTTACTTCTTTTACATGCAATTGCCTGGTACTATAAATTAGATGAGTTTGATTTAAGTGAATTTGAGTCTCTGGTTAGTAATATTCAGTAAATTTGCTCTCTAAAAATTAGATTTTTTAGCATTGTAAATAAATCAAATTATATATTTTGTTAATGTGCATCACTTAACTATACATGTTATTTCTTAACTTGGGCTTATATACGGCCACTCAAAAGGTTGTTGCTGCTGGGCTTGCTGGAGTGCTCTTACAACACCTACCCCAAAGAACCTGAGATATGACCTTGAAATGGAGGGCAGCCTGGGCTGTTCAGCCAGACTTGGTCTTTGTTTTGTTGTGGTGGTTTTGCTTTCTGTTTGTTTGTTTGCTTGCTTTGTCTTTTTGGCGAGGTTTGGTGGCTCACACCTATAGTCCCAGCTAAAGCATGATGATTGTAAGCTACCACGTGATATTGTCATAAAAATATAAAATAGAGGATATTCCTTAATAATATTTCTCCTAGAATATTGTATTAAATGTGCTTTTTATTTTAAAATTTCAACCCTTCTTGCCTCTGCTTTTGTTTTTCTTCTTTTTGTTGGTCTCACCTGTTGGTGTTAGGAAAGGTTTTCAATTTTTCCATTTTTAAAACTGAGAACACATTTACAAACTGAGAATTTTTTATAACATTACAAGGAACAATATAGTTTTGCTAATCTAATGGTTGCTTTTCTCAACTCCTAATAAGTGTACTGTTTCAAATATAGTTAGGAATGATGTCTTTATCCTTCATGGCTGGTCATTAATGAAAATATTCTATCAAAGTTGCCATTGTAGTTCTGTAGTATAATTTGAGGTATTCTATTTTGATACCTCCGATGATTGTGCGTTTTTTTGTGGTTCTATATGATTATCTTTTCTAGATGTGTGAAATATGACATCAGAATTTTGATGGATATTATATTAACACTCTACATAACTTTTAGTAGTGTAACCATTTTCATGATATTAATTCTACCAATCCAAAAGCAAAGATGTCTCCATCATCTAGTGTCTTTTTAATGATTTCTTACCATAGAGGTCTTTCAGTTTTTTTTTTATTAGACTTAATATTAGGTACTTTTTGAGCTATTAAAAATGGTGTGTGTGTGTGTGTGTGTGTGTGTGTGTGTGTGTGTGTGTGTGTGT
>CABHPQ010144780.1:14562-40511 GCA_902168405.1 Peromyscus aztecus
TGTGTGTGTGTGTGTGTGTGTGTGTGTGTGTGTGTGTGTGTGTGTGTATGTTTTTCGAGACAGGGTTCTCTGTGTAGCTTTTGGAGCCTGTCCTGGAACTCACTTTGTAGACAAGCCTGGCCTCGAATTCACAGAGAGATTCATCTCCCTCTGCCTCTCAAGTGCTGGGATTAAAGGCATGGGCCACCACCGCCTGGCCTGAAAAATGGTATATTTTTAACAATGTCTTCTCTGAGAGTACATTTTTGGTATATATGAAGGCTACTGAGTTTTTTTAATTATATTTTTTTTATGTATATGAGTGTATACCTATATGCTGAGTGCATATATGCATACCATATGTATTTTGCTGCCCATAGAGACTAGAAGAAGGCCTCATATCTCCTGGAACTAGAGTTATAGATAATTATAAGCCACCATGTGTTTGCATGGAACCAAACCCTGGTTCTCTCCAACAGCATTAAGTGTTTTTAACTGCTGAGCCATCTCTGTAGCCCTAGGCTACTGTTATGTTTTTCGTGGAGATTTTGTACCGTACAAAATTAAAGTGATATATTTGTGTGATACATGACCCAGATTTGGTTAATTCCCTCAAGGTATTTTCATGTGATCAGAAGACAGATATTGGTACAATTCATTAGTACACTTCTGAGGGCTTGTGCCCGAGTAACTGACGTGAACACATTAATAACCGTACATTGATTTGGTGTTGGATTGCATTCATGGTTTCTTTGGGTCTCTTTAACTCTCCATGCACAATAGGAGAATAAAAGAACTTTGAGAACTACTTGATGCTAGGTACCCTCAGACTAAGTCCAACAGTTTGTGCAAGTGGGTTCAACATCTGCTTTCCTTGGTGCCTTGGTGATGCTGATGCAAACTGAGTAGTGAGGAACTTGCCCCAAAGTCCCATCATAGGACTTTGCCCTATGGCTATATCTGTCAAGAAATAAGGGAAGTGTGTCCAAGAAGGAGAGGTGATATGACAATGTGAAAGTGTCGACTTCTCTATTGGAGTCTTATTCAATTTAACAGGATTTTTTTTAGCGGTTGTTTTAAATTTCACTTTTATGTGTATACATGTGTATCTATGTGAGTATATGTCACCTGTGTATGGGTGCCCATAAGGTTCAAAAAGAGAGTGAAATTCCCAGAAGCTGGCGTTATAGGTGGTTGTGAGCCTCTCAGCTTGGTGCTGGGAAGCAAACTCAGCCAAGCAGTGGGTACCCTGAATTGCTGAATCACCTCTCTGGAAGATTTTGTAAAAGATGGCAATTCCTGAGGTTTAGAAGATGGACATGAACTTAACTCCTGGGGAAAAAAAATACCATTGACAATTGCACGAGGGACCAGATGGCTCCCATTATGATTTGAATATTAAATGCCCCCTACAGGTTCATGGGTTGAGTGCTTGGTCCCCAGTGAGTCACAATATTTATGGAGGTCCTAGGAATTCCAGCACCTCACTGGAGGAATTAGGTCACAGGAGGCATATCCCTGAGAGGTGTATCTCTTCTTAGAAACCCCAACCTCTCTCTACTTTCCATCTCCCACAAGGGGAAGAATCTCTTCTCCTACATGTAGCTCTTCCTGTGATGATATTATCCCCAAATATCTTAGGTTTGGCAACCAAGGACTGAGAAGACTATAACCATGAAGCAAATAAATCCTGCTTCTAAATTATTTTCTCTTAGGTATTTGGTCAGAATGATGAAAATCTAACTATATACAGATTAGAATAAGTTAGTAAGCATGCTGCATGAATTTCTAGGGAAATAAGAGATGGACTTAAAGAGTCAAACAGTCTGATGGCAGAGCTTACACTTGACCTTGTGGTAGGAAACACTGCTGAGGAGTGACAGAGCAGTGACAGGAGCCAGTGGGATTCTGAGAAGTTCTTTGGGGTGTGGTTTCCAGAAAGACTGCCTTGCTTCTCAGCTCACCTGTAAGGATGGGTCATGTCTTTTGTTAAATAGAAGAAAGACAAAGGACCAGGAACTCTGCATTAATCCTTAAGTAATTTGTCCATGATCTAATTTCCTCTTGTTTTAGTTGTGGGTATATTAAAACACTGTGGTACAAATACTTCATAGATAGAGCTTAAAAAGATGAATTGTTTAGTTTGGCTAATTATTTCAAAGGATTCAAACCATGTGCCTGAGCATAACATCATAGTGACTAGATGCAGTACATGGTTAAGTAGAATGGTTTACTTCCTGGAAACTAGAAAGCAGAGGGAACAGTCTAAGTACCAGTAACTCCAAAGGATTTACCTTCAAGGTCCCACTTCCTCCAGCTAAGACTTGCCATGTAAATTTTCCAGTCTCCTCTTTCAAAAATACCCAGCTGGAAAAAAAAAAGAAAAGCATTTAGAAACATAAGCTTGTAGGGGATATTTCATATTCAAGCCACAACCAGGTGCCCCTGGGCATGAACAGATCCTAGCTCTCTCTTGATGGAAAATAGAAGATTTCTTAGAGCTTTAACACTCCATCATTCATTACTTAGAAGTCTAAGTTTAAAGTCTCCTCAGAGACACAAGGCAAGCTCTTAGCTGTGAGCCCCTATAAAAATCAAAGAACAATTTGTGCACTTCTGACATAACATACCAATGATTGAGAGCAAATACTTTAATTGGAAAAGGGATAAATAGAGGAATCAAAAGTTAGGATCAAATCAGAACAAGACAAAGCCCACTAGGGTACCCACTGAATGTTGTAGCTCCCTTTCATCCCATGCAGGTGGTCTCCTGATAGGAACTCGAACCAGCCGGCCTTCTGGGTTCTCTCTCAGGATCACTCCACTTACAGCCTGTCACTTTCCTTGATAGACCTTCCACATCATGGCATCTCTAGCACACAGTAGTCTCCACGACAGCCTGGTGTTCCTAGAGTTTTTCTGCCTGGCCCACGGTCAGGATAAATCTCTTTCACCTGCCAGTCCCACAGCCGCTCAGACCCAACCAAGTAAACACAGAGACTTATATTGCTTACAAACTGTATGGCTGTGGCAGGCTTCTTGCTAACTGTCCTTATATCTTAAATTAATCCATTTCTATAAATCTATACCTTGTCACATGGCTCATGGCTTACCGGCATCTTTACATGCTGCTTGTCCTGGCGGTGGCTGGCAGAGACTCCCTCCACCTTCCTGTTCTTTTTATTCTCTCTGTTAGTCCCGCCTATACTTCCTGCCTAGCCACTGGCCAATCAGTGTTTTATTAGCAACACATTTGCCATACAGAACATGAACGGGACACAGAACTTCCCCTCTTTTTTTTTTTTTTTTAATTCAAAAAGGAAGGTTTTAACCTTAAAGTAAATTACATATAATTTGGAAATTTGGGCGTAGCTTCTCTTACTACTTCCTGCTGGAGGGGGGCGCTGTATCTTATGGGGACACAAAGAAAATTTTAGGATCATGGAGTAGTCCATGAGGGTGTATTGTCTGAGCCAGTTGCCTTGAAACGTTCTGGATGCTGAGTCATCTGGGTCATGGTGTCATCAGAGACCTTCAGGGGGTCTTGGCTAGTCAAACCTGATGTATCTTAATCTGGAACAAATCCATAGCCTCTGGCTTTCTGTGGAAACAAAATCAGAGCCTCCTTTCCAAAGCAACATATCTTTACATCCAAATTTTGAAGTCAAGGTATCTTTAAAATATACATATTGGTTTAACTCAGCTTCCTTTACAATCAAATATCTCTCTGCAGTTAAGAATCCCAAAGACAACACAATGCAGATTCTCTGTGTGATATCCATCTTTATGTGGCTTATATTTTATACTACCTTTACTGTCTCTTTAAAGACTTCATTTTTCAAAACTATCTATTTCTTTATATAACTGTATATATTCCTTTTTATCTCTCTTTGAAGCCTACGTACATTTTTACACACATTTTAAAGCATTTAAACTCTTGTTCCATCTGAATCTGTCTTATCGTGAATCAATTGTTTTAAACTGCAGCATTTCTAAGACTGAAATGGCGCTATGGCTGCTGGCTCCACCCACCTCAGCTTCCCAACATGGAGGTGATATGTTTACCACCAGCTCTGGGAGCCTTCATGGGCCTATGCTTCTATCAAAGCAGCGTGTAGCCCAGAAACCTCTTTTTTTGTTTTGTACTAGCAAAGGCTAAATACACCATGCAGCTTAATGTGCCACTTGCAGATGCCTCATTCCCGCCATACTGCTGGTCAAACAGGCAGGACAGGAACCCGCCATACAGTAGCTCAAGCCCGCAGGATGCAGCTAACTTGAGAAAGACAACTAGGAAGCTGTTTTAGCTCCTAGTTTAGAATCTTCTTTTTACGCTTTCTCAGGTTTTAAGTGGAAATTCCTGCCCCAGGTTCTGGCGCCAGCCTGGACTTCATTTCCACAGTTTCACATACCATTCTCTCTGTCTTAGGGTCTTTGCAGGAAATCTAATCCTGCTAGATAGACATTGTCTAACTTCCAAAGCCTTCCTTTGAAATGTTAATAGAAGTCCCCATGATCTTGTCACGCATTCTACATGACTGAAAGCACAGTGTCAAGTGGATGATGTTGAGGTCTGCTACCATCTAGCAAGCCTCCTTGGGTAGTTGCTGCTGTGGCTTCTGAGGGCCTGAGTGGCTGAACTCAAGAATACAATTCCTTAGATTTCCCTGTGTAAACAAGATGTACCAGGGATCTGTCTTCTCAAGTGAAAGTTGTTAAAATGAACAATTTTATATAATTTTATATCCTAGGGTTTGTGTGGGTAGGGCCTAGCCTTAAAGAAACCTCTCTAAGTGTCCCACTATAAGTAACTCAAGTTTTTTTTAAACAACACCAGTATCTGTGACACTGTAGCAGGCTTCCTCTTGGGTCACCAACCAGCTCCCAAATCATGACAGGGAAACTTCTTTTTGGTTATGAATGCTTGGCCTTAGCTTAGGCTAGATTCTTAGTAGCTCTTATAACTTAATCTGTTTCTCTTTGTCTATGTTATGCCTCAGGGCTCTTTACCTTTCTTTCTGTATGTTCTACGTTTCCTGCTTCTTCCATGTCTGTCTGTCTGGCCCCAGGTGTCTCCCTCTTTTTATCTCATTCTCTTCTTCTTTCCTCAGCCTAGATTTCTCCTCCTACTCATTCTGTCTGCCTGCCTATTCCTCATCTACCTAGCTATTGGCCGTTCAGCTTTTTATTAGACCAATCAGGTGCCTTGGGCAGGCAAGGTGAAACAAATGCAGTACATATTTTCATAATTAAACAAATGCAGCACAAACACATGTAACACATCTTTTCATTATTAACAAATGCAGCATAAACAAAAGCAACACACCTTCACATAGTTAAAGTAATATTCTGCAGCATAAACAAATGTAATACATCTTTGCCTAGTTAAAATACTCCACAACATAGCAATATACTTTCATGGTTCACAACCTTTTATACATTCCTTTTGTAGCCATACTGTATGTTTTAAAATCTGCTGCAGTACCTTTCTCCCCTCATTGTCTCGGGCCTTTTTTTGAACTGTCAGAAATCTTAGTAATCACAAATCAGCTATCCATAACCATGTCACAGTCTAAATGCTACAAGATGGTAAAATTTCCTCCACCATGTAACTCATTTGTCACCTTTGACATCTGCTTCCCACCGAGTTTCAGGACAGAGACAAGTGTGGATAGATTCTTTGCCAGAATTTAACACAAGTGGCTTTTAGTCCACTTTCCAAGAGAGCCCTTATTCCTACAAGAAACTCGTGGTCGCTTCTTTTTCCATGAGCATTTTGTGCTCCCACCAGAATCATCTGAACAGCTCTGCTTACAGAATTTTTGAGCTTCTCTAGCCCAGGCCTCTGAGTCTTCCAAATTCCTCCTACAACCCAGGTCCAAAGACCACCCTTCTCGTACAAATTTTCTGTAGTGATCAAGTGAGCATTGCTACAGAATTGCAAAGCAAAATTCCTGGCAGAAACAACCCAAAGGGCAGAACTAATCAGAATTTTGGTTTCCGAGAGTTCTGCCCATGGTCACTTAGCCCTCTGTACTTTACAAAACATCATGGTGACAAAAATGGCTGGTTCAGTAGAGTTGCTCGTTTCATGGCAGCTTGGAAGCAGAGAGAATGAAAAAGGCCCTGGACAAGACACCCTCAAGAGTTCTTAGGACTTCCAGTAAGTCTCACCTCCAAAAGATTGTGTATCCCTCCAAAGCAGTGTTACCAGCTGGGGGTCAAATGTTTATAACATGAGGTTGTGGGGGATGGTGCATCTTGAAACCAAAACAGAGATCTGTATTTACTTGTCTATTGCCTATAAAACTCATGAAGTGCTGGGCCTCACTGGAGTCTATCCATACATTCTTCTGTTTCTATGCTCTGGATTCTGTTTCAGAATTCCTCTCAATTCCTACATATCTGCCTGGATGAAAATACTGAATCACCAACTTTCCTAGGAAAGAACAAAATGTAAATGTAAATTCCAGCAGGGGTGGGGACTGTTTATGCTTGTCTGATGAAGCTTCTATATAAAGCACTGCATGGTCTCTGGATGTTGTTCCAACACGGTACTTGCTCAAGCATTGCTCCAGCCTTCATTGTGTAGCAACGGAAGTAGCAATTGTCTCAAAGCAGGGCTTCTCATTGGCAGTCCTGGAATCAGTTTGCTCTTACATGTATTAAAATCCACATATTATCTGCCTATATAAAGATAATACATGAAACTGGATATACAAATTTATAATTGTAATTAGATATAAGATTTTGGAATAGAGATTTGGTAGTCATTGGGAGAACTTTAATATTTTAAGCCATATCTTAAATCTTCCTTGCTTTAAACCAGAAAAAAAATTAAATTCTTTCTTTTGTCCTAATCACCTTAGATAGTATATAACAGTCTGATTATTACTTTAGTTAGATCTTATATAATGAATAGCTGTGATCAATTCCTAAACCTTAGTACAAAGTAATTGAAAGACTCCTGTTGTTGTTAAACACTTAAAATGACATCATTTCCTATGTTAATGTGGTATTATAATTTTGATATGAGCAACTTCAGATGGAAAAGGCTTATATCTCCATCTATGAATCATTTGTAGTTTTTAACTCACTGTACAGTTGTTTGTGGAGATATGATTCCAAAACCCCCTTCATATATCAGAATATGTGGATGTTCCTTCTGTTTCTTAAATAAAGTGGTATGGAGTTTGTACAAAACTTCTTATACAGTTCTACATCCATAGAACATCTAGATGTCCTATAATACATAACTGTGTAACTGCCACGTAAATAGTTGTCATGCTTCATTTCCCTAAACTTCAGTTTTACCTTGCAATATCTCCATCACTTGCATATCCTACCTCTCTATTCTTCAAGACCAAAGGAAATTCCACTTCTACAAAGACTTCCCTTCTCCCACCTCCATATCTTTTGGCTAAATATACAAGAGGATAAAAAATATGAAGAATTGCAATTTTCTATCATAACTCCTAAACCTGTAATTTTCTACTATTGATCTTTGTATGTATAAAGTACCTACTTTACTGTATTTTAACAACCTAGACTTAGGATAAATATTATTTTTTCATTCACTGTAGAGTAATAATATAATGTGTTTTCTAGTTTGTATATTTATTTATATCATGAAAAAACAAAGAACAGAAGGTATATATGACATAGAACTTAGGAGTGTGAAACAGTTTTACTAAAACCTGGAGCTGAACAGTGAGATCGACACCCTTGTCCAATCCTTTATCAATTGTGTGACTATAGGAAAGTGGCTTACACCAACCTGTAATTCAGATTTTCATTACTAAAGGGGGACAGTAAGAAGACGTATTGCATAGGAATGTTACAAGGCTAATTGAGGTCAATGTCTATGAAGGTCAGAACAGTTACTGATATCAAATAAGTGGTGGTTGTATATAGTTTTTATTAGTCATGATGAGGTTAGAGTTCCTATCTGGGAAAGTGAGTTTACATGCATTATTTTATTTAGTGGTTAAACTTTCAACCCTAGAATGGTAATGTGAATATAGATTTAACCAGTTCTAGAAGATGAAATATTAATACAGATCCTATAGAAAAAGTTGTGGTATATAAAAAATTTACAAGGTTATATCTGTCATTTTAAGGGTATATGTGCATTACTATGTATACATCGATGCATCTGTACCTATAGAATGGTGTGTGTATCCTCCAGGCTACAGAACTCCCATGACTTTAACGTTTGAGGTTAAATTTCTTATGTTCTTGCCTTTGAACATTTTGATCCATTATTTAATATAGTTTAATTCAGTTCACATAGGGTAATTTTATATCTAATTAACTCATTCATCTTTTCCCTGTTATACGTATTCAAAGGAAAGTGTGATTTGGGAAATGAATTTTTAAGACTCTTAGAACTGTTCTATAAGAATCTGTGGCAGAACTTCTATTTCTGTCAGATTTTTATGCATAATTTAAGAAGTAGATATAAGGGTGTTCTTTTAAAGGTTTATATCTAGCAGACAGAATGTTATCTGAGTCTTTCATAGATAACATCATACAGGGAGCACATTGCTCTCAAGAGTCAGGGAATAACTTCATTTCCTTATGTTCTTTTGTTGTATGAAATTACAAAAAATAGTTATTGTGTAGTTGTTAGCTAATTTTTAATGATCAAAATGCAAGGAACAGATTTTTAGTTTTGTTCTCATGGGATTGCTTCATGGCAAATGAATCAATGTGAAGATGTTAGGACTCAGGAAACTTCCAAATACAGGTGGAGTTATGCTTTGCATTTGCATTAAAATTGAGTTGCCAGAATCCCACCATTAGAAATGGATGTGTTTCATTCCTGTCCATAGGATGAGGTAAAGTGAAAGAAAGCATGTGCACTGCATTTGGAGGAAGAGATCATAAATACCTTTTCTACTATTTTCTTCTATTTCTACTAAGTTCAAGACAGTTGTGAAAAGTAGATTTTTGGAGCATGTTTTTGTGTTGCTAAACATTTGGTTTAGATAGTTTTCTCAGATGTTTGGAGATTGAGAAACAAAAATAATGTTGGGGAGAAGAGAAGAGCATCCCTCCAAGAAAAGTGGGCCCAATGCACATAGTTTGGAAAATGTGTGAATGTGCGTGACTGATTTAAAATATAGATCAATTTGTGTAGATAATGCAACTGTACAATAGGTTAGAATGGTGGTTTGGTACAAAGTGTTTGAGGGTCTAAATACTAGGCTAAGGTGTTAGAGCATCATTCTCGCTTACTTAGTTTTTATTTTCATCCTTGTACTTCCTCTCCCAACCCCTGTTGCTTTCCCTTCCACTTCTGAGATTTCAGTATGATCAACAGTAGTAAGACTCATATTCAAATATGGAGAGCCATTAAGGGGTTGCTGCTAAAGATAACTTTAGTTTTTAATTTGAATTCATGTTAAGGTGACTATAAGGAAATAACTTTTCTTCATATGGACTCCTAGAGCTGGAACAAGAGAGACAGAGAAGCCCTGTGCCAAAACGTATGACACCTCTCTAAGAAATGGCTGCAACAGACTGTCTGAACTATAGCACAATACCAATAACCAAGACAAAAATACAAAGGCTGAGAAAATGGGGAACTGGGACACATAGTAACATGATTAACAAGAGTCATCTGAGTAGAGAAATGCTCTATTTCCATAATTTGTGATTTGAGTAATAACAGATAATTAACAGGTGAGGTAAAATAATTTGATAAGAATAACTCTTTGATCACTATTATGAGACCATAGAGAATTCATTTGTATAATGGACATCATCAAGTAAGCAATGGATGTTATAAAATTACATGATAAACTGCAAAGCACTGTGTACACTGATTTCAGAGAAGCATTTTGTGGCGTCAGTCATTTCTTATGAATGTATGTAGATAAACAGATTTATAGATAAAATGTATGCCGTGCACCATTATGAATTAACCTCAAGGGAAATATCAAGCAATAGAATGATATAAAGCATAGTCAATTTGTATTTTTCATACTGGTAAGAAAATTAACAAGATAAAATTAATTGCAAAAATATACCTTTATTAGAGTGGAAATTTGGAGAAAAATGTAATTGTTTTTTTTTCCCCCAATGGAAAAAAGAGGGGCACATTATGCAAGACTTAGCATATACAAAGATGTCACTATAGAAAAACAGACCTATTAATCTGTCCTTTGTGGTCAACAAGATTAATATAAGGACAGTCAGCCTAGTTGGCAATAACAGTTTACAGAGGACTTTCATACTGAACAATGCCATGAGAGACATTTTTAGAACAATCTATTAATATATTGTTAGGTTTAATGAATTTAATAATTTGTTGGTAATTTTTAGAGCTTTAGAAAGGCACTGTTACAGGCTTTGTAAAGGATCTATTGGGTGAAACTCAAAGTTATCTTTATACTGAATGCACTGGTTTTCTTATGCTGAAGGGACGGCTCATTGCTTAAAAGTATTTGCTGCTCTTGTAGAGCATCTGAGTTTAGTTCTCAGCACCCACCCACATTGAGTGGCTATCAGCTGCCTGTAACTCCAGCTCCAGAGGATCCAGTGTCTTCTGTGGGCACAAGCACTCACATACACATGTATCTACAGAGAGACACATCCATATAATTAGAAATAAATTTTAAAAAATATTTTCTTCTCAGTTCCCCCTGGGAAGGGTAAATAGAAGAAATTTTGTGGGTGGACTGGGGGTGGTTGAGGATGGGAGCATGAGGGATTAGGTGGGGGGCGGGAGCACTGAAAATGCCTACTGGAAAGGAGGTTATTTTAGGGTCAAGTAGAAACTTGGTGCAAGGGAAACTCCCAGGAATCTACAAGGATGACCCCAGCTAAGATTCCTAGCAATAGGAGATATGTAGCCTAAACTGGCTATCTCCTGTAACCAGGCAAGACTACC
Source organism: Peromyscus aztecus (assembly GCA_902168405.1). Classification (NCBI taxonomy): domain Eukaryota; kingdom Metazoa; phylum Chordata; class Mammalia; order Rodentia; family Cricetidae; genus Peromyscus; species Peromyscus aztecus. The sequence continues at coordinate 25,439 of CABHPQ010144780.1, forward strand.
AGTGGAGGGATTGGGACACCAACCAAACCACATAACCTTCAACCTACAGTCTGTCCTGCCTAAGGGATGTGCTGGGGTAAGGGTGGCACAGAGATTGTGGGAGTTACTAACCAATGACTGGTCCAGCCTGAGACCCATGTCACAAGAGTGAGTTCAACCCTGATACTGCATGAAGTGCCAGGACCTAGAGGCTGGGTGGTCCAGAAACCTAAGATAGAACCAAACACAACTAGAGAAAAAATAAAGTCAATGTTGTGGTTGTTTGGTTTTGCTCTTTTATGGGTTCTGCCACCCAGCTCACAAATAATTCACACAGAGACTTATTACTATTTATCAATGCCCAGCTCTAGCTTGGCTTGTTTCTTGCCAGCTTTCTTTAACTTATCCAGTCTACCTTTTGCCTCTGGGCTTTCCCCATTCTCTTACTTCTATAAATATTACTCTTACTCCATGGCTTGCTCTGTAGCTGGGTGGCTGACCCCAGAATCCTTCTCATTCTCTGGCTACTTTCTTTTTCCTCCCAGATTTCTCCTTCTATGTATTCTCTCTGCCTGCCAGCCCCACCTATCCTTTCTCCTGCCTCTCTATTGGCCATTCAGTTCTTTATTAGATCATCAGGTGTTTTAGACAGGAACAGTAACACAGCATCACAAAGTTAAACAAAAGTAACACACCTTAAAATAATATTCTGCAACATTTCTCCCTTTTGTCTAAATAAAAATAAAAGGTTTTGACTTAAAGTATGACTATAAACAATAACAATTTATTAAGTAAGGATTACATTCAGAATATTCTGTCCATTTGTAGTTAGCATATTCAGATAAAACAATACATTGTCTATCCTATCTTAGTAAATCCAAAGTTGTACACCTAACATAGCTATCATAACTAAGGAAAACTGCAACTATAAGTATCTAGTCTTCAACTCCATCAAAGTCCCAGAAGGATGTAATATTATCTAACAACAGAGACATTTGACTGCCTGGACATTCACCCAAATTTCCTCTGCAATGTTCAAGCATCCATCCTTAGCCTACAGGCCTAAAATATCTGACAGACTTTTCTATGAAACAGGAATTTTGGACTGTCCTGACTTGTTTTAGCAAAGTTTGTCAGTCACCTTCCTTTGTGTCCTGCAGAATATCTGACAGACTTTTCTGTGAATCAGGAATTTTGAAAGACTGTCCTGCCTTGTTTGGCAAAGTTCACCAGTATTTTTTTTCTGTGTGTCCTACATGTTCAGTCTGCATAGCACATTGTCAGCAGTCAAAGGCAAGAACAGTTTCTTTGCCCAGTGGCTAACCTTGTCACAATGAAAGCAAACCCCATAAGAGTTTCTTCAATACCCACTATCTTCTTTGAAGTAAATTGGTGCTGCCAGAAGCAGATGTCTCATTGTCATGCAAAACCTTAAATTAACAAAACATTTTAAATGCCATATTCTGTAGGTCTTTGAAAGGTTTGAAGGTCATCTGTCTATCTAAAATACATCTCTATATGATCTGGAAAGCATACCTAATGTATCTACAAATTTGATTGTTATAAATGACTAACCACTAACACATGTTTCCTGATTATCCTACATAGTTTATAATAATAGCTTTCAAAAACTAGAATTTTACTTTACATTTTTAAATAAACTACATAGGTACAATACCTCAACAAGACTAGAAACATATACACAATTGTAACAAAAATAACCTTAAATTTTCATCAATATAAAAAAAATCATTTAAACAAGAGTAGAAACATATATACAGTATATCAAAAATATCTTTAAATTTGTAACAATATTCTATATTCCCCTAAGTGATAACAAACATCCATAGCCCAGTAAATAACCAAAGACCTTCCATACCCTTCTTGGGAATGTGGATGTCACGTTCTCCAATTGCTTCTTGCTATCTGTGACAAAATTTCTTTAGGGTCCCAGAGAGAAAATTTTGAGCAAATGGCCAAATCCTGGCAAGACCAGCTATAATCTTTGCTGATAAATATCACCTATTAAGATTCAGGAGGTCTCCTCTGACCAAACCTGAGCAGTATCATTCCTGAAGGAATCCACAGCCTCTCATCTCCTGTGGGAACAAAACTCCAAAGCATTTTTCATTTCCATTTCACAAATATATTTTTTGGCTTTTTAAAAGTTAAAGCATTCCTAAAGTATAAAGGCTGATTTATTTCAACAGTCCCTCTTTCAATTCCAGGTCTCTTTACATCTGTCCTTTGCTTTTCAACAATCAAAAAATTCAAAATCAACACAATAACATACAGGATCCAGAATATCTGTGTATTTCCCATCTTATGTGGCTTATTCTTTTTTATTACTTTTACTCTCTCTTTAAAGACTTTATTTTTAAACTGTATATTTCTTTCTATGACTGTCCATACCCTTTTTCTTTCTTTCTTAAGCCCATGAACATTGTATAAAACACTGGAATCTGTTTAGAGGTTTTTCTGTCCTGATATCTTTTACTGTGAATCTCTAATCTTTTTTGACCACAGGAGCAAACCTTTAAACTGCTATCCTACACCTGGATCCTCCACACGTGGCTTGTAGCTGGCTTCACCCACTTCTGAGGTCATAAAAGCCAAACATGAAACTTGGGGACAGTTGGAAGTTTGTCTGAACAGGAACTTCATTCAACCTTCCTAGAGCTCTAGAATGCTGATGCTTGCACTGTGGCAGGTGTTTTTGCTTAGTTTTTTGCTCCTGCTTAATGTACTGAATGCTCAAGAGCTCACTAACTGGCAGCAGAAACTCTTAAAGGAGCTGTATCTCTCTTTTTTTTTTCTTCAACTCTCTTAAACCCTACACAGAAATTCGAGCCCCACATTGAGTGCCAAAGTGTTGTTGTTTGGTTTTGCTCTTTTGTGGTTCTGGCACCCAGCTCACAAATAATTCGCACACTGAGGCTTATTCCTACTTATCAATGCCTGGCCTTAGCTTGGCTTGTTTCTTGCCTTAAATTATTCTGTCTACCTTTTGCCTCTGGGCTTTTCCCATTCTCTTACTTATATAAATCTTACTCTTACTCTGTAACTTGCTGTGTAGCTGGGTGGCTGACTCCTGATGTCCTCCTCCTTCTCTGGCTAGTTCTTCTCTTCTCCATGATTTCTCCTATATATTCTCTCTGCCTTCTATCCCCACCTATCCTTTATCCTGCCTTGCTATTGGCTGTTCAGCTCTTTCTTAGGCCATCAGGTGTTTTAGACAGGCAAAATATCACCACTTTACAGAGTTAAACAAATGCAATATAAACAAAAGTAACACACCTTAAAATAATATTCTACAACACAGTGTAATGATGCCTAACAATATTCTGCTCTACTCATTGATTGGTGCCTACCCCAAAAGTCATCAGAGAGGCTTCATCTAGCATCTGGTGGAAACAAATGTAGAGACCCACAATCAAACATTAGGCTGAACTTGAGGAATCCTGCTGAAGAGAGGGAGGAAGGATTGTATGAGCCAGAGGGGTCAAGGACATCACAAGAAAACCCACAGAGTCAGCTAACCTGGCTAATAGGAGCTCACAGAGCCTGAACCAACAACCAGGGAGTCTGCATGGGACTGACCTAGGCCCTTTGCACGTATGTGACAGTTGTGTAGCCTGGTCCTCTTGTGGGACTCCTAACAGTGGGAGCAGGTGCTGTCTCTGACACTTCTGGTGTTTGGGACCCTATTTCTTTTACTGGGCCACTTTGCCCAGCCTTAATACAAGGGAAGGTGCTTAGTCTTACTGCAACGTGTTTTGTTGCAACTGCCATGTTTTGTTGATATTCATGGGAGACCTGCCCTTTTCTGAATAAAAACAGAGGAGAAGTGGATGGGATGGGGCAGAGAGAAGGTGGTGGAGGGACTGGGAGTAGAGGAGGGAGGAGAAACTGCAGTCAGGATGTAAAATAAATAAATATTTTTTTTAATTTTCTTTAAGTTAGGTGGTGATGGCTCACGCCATTAATCCCAGCCCTCGGGAGGTAGAGGCAGGCAGATCTCTGTGAGTTCCAGGCCAGCCTGGTCTACAAAGTGAGTTCTAAGACAGGCTGCAAAAAGCTACACAGAGAAACTCTGTCTCAGAAAAAGAAAAAAAAAAGAAAAAAAAACTTTCTTAAAGATAGTGCTCTACATGCACAGACCCACCCAGTACTTCTCAAACGTATTTCTGTTCTCTGGGCCTTTCTTTTTCTCCATAAGAGAAAAATTGAGCAATGACAGTTTAGGGTTTGAGATCAGCATGCCAAAGTTCTCCATTTTTAGTATTTCCACATTCACAAATTCTTTCTGATGCCAGTAACAAAACAACTTTTTCGTCGCAGAATTTCTCCATTATTTTTTCATCTTTCTTGAAGTAGCTGTGTTGTAGGTTAGCTATCAAATCCAAGCAGTTCTGTGAAGGAAAACATAGATTTCTCTCTACAAAATCCTTTTTACAACTTTAAGCAGGGTCACAGCTTCCTAAAGAGTCCAGATGAGAGTCCTCAGCCAGAAAATTCTGAATGGGGAAATAGTATTCCCATAGCAATGAAGGTGAGGAAGATCAAAGTACGTGTCTTGACAACATGTGTCAAGCTAGTGAAATACTTTGAAACTTGAAGTCAAAATATCTGAGTGATATGAACTAGAGGCATTGCTGAGATGAGGGGTGCTTTTGTGCATCTGTCATGGTCAGGGATGAGTGAAACTCTTTAAAAGCCCTATCCCCAGTGCCATGGAAGACATCTGTGTGGTAAGTAATCTTTTGTCACATAAAATATTGAAATCATGAACTTAGAGGAGATGAAATTGCAATAGAGGGCACACTGCAGAAATGGAGACTTGCCTGTGATCCTCTACTGCAGCCCTCTGAATCCACATAGCTGTATACCCAGCAATAGGCTCTGCTGTGTCCGCAGCATCTTAAAATGCCACTTCTGCAATTTATCTATTCAGGCTCCTCTTTCTCCAGAACATCATGCTTCCTTGTGTGTGTGCAGAATCACTCATTTAGGTTGCACCGGGGATTCAAAGAACAAAGAGATTATTTTCTCTTTTATTCCCTTTTTAAGAATGTGTTTATGTGTACATATGTATATGTGTGTGCACTTGTATGTGGTGTGTGTGTGTGTGTGTGTGTGTGTGTGTGTGTGTGTGTACATGTGGAGGCCAGAGGTTGATATCAGTTCTTAGTTCTCTTCAGTCAATCTCTGCTTATTTTTTGAGATGTGGTCTCTTACTGAACCTGGTGCTTACTGATTGGCTAAAGTGGTTCTCCAGCCAAGTTGATAAATTCTCGTTTCTGCCCACCCAGGTCTGAGATTAGAAATGTGTATCGCTACATCCCACACCTGGGTTTTCATGTATGCTATGGAGATCTGAACTCATGTCTTCACACAGCACTTTACTCGCTGGGCCTTCTCCCCTTCCCCTTTACTTTTATTATTAATTTCTTGTTAGAAGTATCTGAACTTCCAAAAAGGTATATATTTAATGTAGCTTGAAGGTCATATGTGTACACATACACATGCACATACATACATGCTATTAATGTACAAAAAGATGTGAAGTATTCCAAGTACATCTGGCCTGCCTAGGCTTCAACTATGGAGCTCTAGATCTTGATCTATATGACTGTAGGTACATTGGGAAAATGTAGCTGTTTAGGAAAGAGGGGGCAAAGATGACCCCTTCATTTAGGGCTTAAGGAATTGAGTAGATGACACACCACTTATAACATGGCATTATGTGCTCTGCATAAGGAGTCAAGGTGTAAGAGTCATCTCTTCTGGAATCATTAAATTCAACATACGTTTCTTTCTTTCTTTTTTTTTTTTGAAGTTTGATACTTTGACTTTTTTTACATTAATTGTATTGATTTATTGCATTCATGATATTATGTCCTGATACTACTGTCTTTTTGTGGGGCTTTTCCATCACACAAAACAGAGATTCTGTACTTAGGAAATCATTGCTCTGTATTCCTTTTTTTTCTCCATCTTGAGATAATGTCTAATCTTTTTGTCTCTATGAATTTGTATATTCTGTATATTTCATGTAATAAATTCTATAGTATTTGTCCTTTTTTGAATGTAAAAACATTTTATGTACAACTGCAGGAGAAATAATACACAGATAGCTTGAACATAAAAACAGGGTATAATTCAAAAGTCCAGGGTTATTTAAAACTGGAAAATATTTTCTCTGTAGAAAATAGTAAAAATGATAACATTTCCCAATAAGCCATTTAAGCCAAATAAAAGCTGAATTATACACATAAATATTGATTAGATTCTGGGATACAGAAGAAACCTATCTTAATCTGTTCAGAGAGCTACGTTTTACTTAAGTTGTGTAAGTGAGATTCCTATTCATCTTCCCCTTCACTGTTTGATTTATGGCAGACATTTTTCTATAGGCTAATGTATAATCCAAAAAGATTTTAGCCTCCCCTCCTGAAAGTACAGCCAGCATTTTCTTTTATCAGCTTGATACAGTAAAAATTCTTGTCCTAATAGTGAAATGTTTCACTAAAACTTGCCCAGTAATTGGGCAAAACCAAAACTTATTGTAAGCCACAGGCATCCTAGGGTCCCCCTTGCTAGGTAGCCTCACTGGATCTGTGGGTTGCAGTCTGATTGTCCTTTGCTTTATATCTAGTATCCACTTATGAGTGAGTACATACCATGTTTGTCCTTCTGAGTCTGGGTTACCTCACTCAGGATATTTTCTAGGTCCATCCATTTGCCTGCAAATTTCATGATGTCATTGTTTTTCTCTGCTGAGTAGTACTCCATTGTGTATATGTACCACATTTTCTTAATCCATTCTTCAGTTGATGGGCATCTACGTTGTTTCCAGATTCTGGCTATTACAAATAATGTTGCTATAAAAATAGTTGAGCATGTATCTTTGTGGTATGATTGATCATTCCTTGGGTATATACCCAAGAGTGGTATAACTGGGTCTTGAGGTTGATCGATTCCCAATTTTCTGAGAAATAGCCATACTGATTTCAACAGTGGTTGTACAAGTTTGCACTCCCACCAACAGTGGAGGAGTGTTCCCCTTGCTCTGCATCCTCTCCATCATAGACTGTCATTAGTGTTTTTGATCATAGCCATTCTGACAGGTATAAGGTGGTATCTCAGAGTCATTTTGATTTGCATTTTTCTGATGACTAAGCATGCGGAGCATTTCTTTAAATATCTTTCAGCCATTTGAGATTCTTCTTTTGAGAATTCTCAGTTTAACTCTGTAGCCCATTTTTTTTAGATTGGATTGTTCAGTATTTTGATGTCTAGGTTCTTGAGTTCTTTATATACTTTGGAGATCAGTCCTCTGTCAGATGTGGGGTTGGTGAAGATCTTTTCCCATTCTGTAGGCTGTTTTTTTTTTTTTTTTTTTTTTTGTCTTATTGACTGTGCCTTTTGCCTTACAAAAGCTTCTCAGTTTCAAGAGTTTGCAGCAAGGAAAGAGAATTACAGACCAGTCTCCCTCATGAACATTGATGCAAAAATACCCAACAAAATATTGACAAACTAAATCCAAGAACACATCAAAAAAATTACCCACAATGACCAAGTAGGCTTCATCCTAGGGATACAAGGATGGTTCAACATATGAAAATCTGTCTATGTAATCTACCATATAAACAAACTGAAAGGAAAAAAAAAACATGATCGTCTCATTAGATGCTAAAAAATCATTTGACAAAATCTAACACCCCTTCATGATAAAGGTCTTAGAGAGATCAGAAATACAAGGAACATACCTAAACATAATAAAAGCAATTCACAGCAAGCCAACAGCCACCATCAAATTAAACAGAGAGAAACTTAAAGTGATTCCAATAAAATCAGAAACAAGACAAGGCTGTCTGCTCTCCCCATATTTATTCAATATAGTACTTGAAGTTCTAGCTAGAGCAATAAGACAACAAAAGGAGATCAAAGGGATAGACTTTGGAAAGGAAGAAGTCAAAGTCCCACTATTTGCAGATGACATGATAGTTTACATAAGTGACCCCAAAAATTCTACCAGGGAACTCCTACAACTGATAAACTCCTTCAGTAAAGTGGCAGGATACAAGATCAATTCAAAAAATCAGTAGCCCTCCTATACACAAATGGTAAAAGGGCTGAGAAAGAAATCAGAGAAACATCACCCTTTACAATAGCCACAAATAATATAAAATACCTTGGGGCAATACTAACTAAACAAGTGAAGGACCTGTATGATAACAACTTTAAGTCTCTAAAGAAATTGAAGAAGATATCAGAAAATGGAACAATCTCCCATGCTCATGGATAGGTAGGATTAACATAGTAAAAATGGCAATTTTACCAAAAGCAATCTACAAATTCAATACAATCCCCATCAAAATCTCAGCACAATTTTTTACAGACTTGGAAAGAACAATACTCAACTTTATATAGAAAAACTAAAAACCCAGGATAGCTAAAAGAATCCTGTACAATAAAACAACCTCTGTAGGCATCACCATCCCTGACCTCAAGTGTACTATAGAGCTATAGTAATAAAAACAGCTTGGCACTGGCATAAAAACAGACATACGGGCCAATTGAATTGAATTGAAGACCCTAACATTAATCCACACACATATGAACACGTGATTTTTGACAAGAAGCCAAAACTATACAATGGAAAAAAGAAAGTATCTTCAACAAATGGTGCTGGCATAACTAGATGTCAACATGTAGAAGACTACAAATAGATCCATGTCTGTCACCATGCACAAAACTCAAGTCAAAGTAGATCAAAGACCTCAACATAAATCCAGTTACACTGAACTTGATAGAAGAGAAAGTAGGAAGTATTCTTGAATGCATCGGCACAAGAGATCACTTCCTAAATATAACACCAGTAGCACAGACACTGAGAGCAACAATTAATAAATGGGACCTCTTGAAATGGAGAAGCTTTTGTAGGGCATATCTTTTCTTTATATAAGTTGAATTTCCAAGTAGACAGGTAAAGATAAGTCTTGTAGCTAGAGATACAAATTTGAGAGTTTTCAGTCAGTGATGCTAGTTTTGAACATGAGTATTCAGGAGGGCACTCGGGTCCTTTCAGATTGCAAAGGGGTCAAAGCCTTCAGACTCAAAGCTCTCCACTGTTTATCAATGTTACCTTCTCTGGTGAATATATCTTATTTTGTTATGCGAAGTAAAATAAAATCCTCTTTGTCTTAGCAGAATATTTTTTAAGTATTGTGTAAGATGAAGTTCATCATTATCAAAACTAACCAGTTGGGAGTTGGGTAGAAGGAGAGAGGTGTGGTTGAAATAGGGTACCTCGAGGGATCAGAACTGCTCAGTGTCTCAACTCACTAAAGTTAGGCTCCTGATCTTGGAAGTTAGCTTTGAAAAGAAGAGGTGCAGCACAGCAGTTCTCTCCTTTGTCCACATCCTCAGACAAATTCAGTTAAGACATTGATGTGTAAAAGTTTATTCTTACAGAATAAACTGCACTAAAATTCAGAAAGGAGAAGAACAACTCTTCTTCAAAATTAGGTAAAACAGTCAGATGGTGGTGGCACATGCCTTTAATCCCAGCACTAGGGAAGCAGAGGCAAGCCTGTCTCTGAGTTTGAGGCCAGCCTGGTCTAAACAACAGAAAGCCCAGACTACACAGGATATAATCTAAAGATGTATGTCTTTGATGAGGTAAACACTGCTCTGGTGAAAATTGAAGAATTTTGTGGCTTCTTCAAATACTAATGTTCTGAGATGAAAATCTATGACTCCTTTAGATGCAAATTGCCTTTTTATTGTATTTTTCCCCCGTGGAAAAAATAAATAAACAACATTCACAACCACCTGTTACTCTAGATCTGTGGGATCCAACACCCTCTTTTGACCTCCAGGAACACCTGCACACATGTGGCATGCATTCACACAGACACACACATACACATAAATAAATATTTAAATTATCTTTAGCAAAATATGGCTATATACTTTACCTTCTTGATAATGAGGATAGAAAAGGAGAATGGATTGAAGTGAGAAGGAATTTACCACTTAATATCACCAGTTTAACATCTTATGATGAACTAATAAAGGAAGATTGAGTAATTGGAAAGGGGGAGGGGCATGAGGACATTATAGAAAAAGTTAAGAATGATTGCAATTCATAAATGAAAAAAATTCTATATCAATGGGGAATTTCTGAAAGATAATGATTGCATTTTTTATTTGCTTTCTATCAAATTTAAAACAATGAAATGGAACTCCAATTCAGTGCTTGTCTGTAGAAAGGTGCAAACATTTCTTGGCTGCATGAATGTCCTCACGAGAATGAGCAATGCATGCAGACTTAATGGAAGGAAGTTGCCAGTCAAGTAGTACTTGAACTGTTTAGCATTAGTACAGACAAAAAAAAAAAAAGAGATACTTTTAAAAGTAGGAAATAAGAAATGAAATGTTAATCAACATCTTGTCATCCAAAAGAGAACAAAATAAGAAATTCATCAATACTGAAGTGCTCAGGGCTGACCTTGAAGATAGGAGAATTGGAGAAACAAAATTGATGATAAGTTATATCAACCTCTAGGAAGCAAGGACTTCCTGTTTTAGGTTTGTTACGAACAGATTAGGCACAGGGTTATTATGGTAATTAGATTTCTTAATAAATAGAGCTATTGAATCTTAAAAATTCAACATTTTGTGACTAAAACCCAAATGAAAAGTAATATAATTGGGCTACAGTGGAACCAAGCAGACTTCAGAATCGGTAGCTGAGGGAATTTGCTGAGTCTTTCTTAGTCATTTATTCCTTGTTTTTAATGCCACTGTGTTACCGTTTTACACACCCATGCATTTCTTTTCTTTTTAAGCTGGATAATGCTGATGAGCAAGCAGCCCAGATCAGAAGAGAACTCGATGGCCGCCTGCAGCTGGCAGAGAAAATGGCAAAGGTATGTATGCAGGCTAACATGCTGTGACGCATATCTTGCCTTGTCTGAATGTCTGTCTGCCAACCACATGCTTGATGCAGACAGACACACCCAGCATGAGTTGTGGTTTGCTCTTCTATATTAATAACCTCTTAATCTCAAATATCTGAATTCACATTTTCTAAATTGAGTATGCTGTATACCTAGAGTTCCTATGCTTACTATGTGAATTGTCTAAATTCAATGATAACTTTTGTAATTGTTTTAAAAAATCTGTTTTTTTTTCTAACTGCTAACTAGATCTGGAAGAGTTTTAATATTGCACCATGAAAAATATAATCAGAGAAAAAAGGTTTCCTTATAAGATCATATTCCAAAACTCCCAACACAATGCTTGGCAAATAATGGTGCCAATTTGATGGAATGATTGACTGTCCAAAATATAATTTGAAATGTATAAAACAGAATCTGACAGATGAAGTGTGTTTTCTATAATAATCCTAGTGATTTTTCCTTGCATAATCGCTGTTTCTGAGAACAGAAATATATTTAAAACAAAAGCTGAGTTCCTTTTTAATAATTTGGGTATTTAGAGAGATGCATCTTAACCATCAAAACTATTTTTGGTGTGAATTGACAGATTAATTTACTTCAATGATATAAAAATTTTAATTTTTCATAAAAGAATTAGAGACATGGCTGTGGATTGCTGAGCACATATGACTTCCTTCCTTTTCCTTCTGCTGAACAAACCTAAGTAGTTGGTAGATAGAGTGTCTTCCTCTCTGTATCCCTCTCTCCCCTTCCTCCCTTTTTTCTTCCCTTCCTCCCTCCCTGCCTCCTTCTCTCCCTCCGTCTCCCACCATGTGTCCCTTCCTGCTTCCGTCCTCCCTCTCTCTTCTCTCTGTTCCTTCTCTCTTTTCCCTTTCTGTATCTTTCTCCTCTCTCTATCCCCTTGTCCTTCTTCCTTCCTCCCACCTCTCTCTTATCTGACTTGCATATCAACATTCATAAGCATTTACTACTTAATGAATATATTTCTGTCCACTTAAGCCAAGACAGTGAATTTCTCTCCAGCACTGGGAGTATGTTTCATATACTGACTCCAAAGTTACATTGTGTACTTGTGCCAAGAAAAAAATATATTTGTGATTATATGATATTTTCAGAGTGCTAATACTCTGCCTGTCTAAATTTAATGCTAGAGAACAGATTGAGATGTTGGACAGAAAAAGAGAAAGGAAAACAGAAATTGGGTAATAGGGTTGGCAGTAGGTTGTGCAAAACAAGGCAGATTTCTAGAGGAAGAATCTCCAGATGACTGGCCATGTGGGATGCTATGAATGAAAGGCTGAAGAGTGATGTTCATACATAGAGCAAGGTTGAAGAGAAATGTCTCCCTGCTGACCTCTAGACATTGACAGAGGCAATGAACCATTTCAGAAGGTGCATTGTGCAGTTCACAGCATAGAAATCCAACAGCTGCAAGCTGCTGGAAACTAGAGATGAAGAAGTCTTATCTGAATGTTAGCCTGTTTTTGAGCCTGGCTAGAAGGCTGGTTGCCTTTCCTATAGGCCAAAGACTAGGAAAGAATCCAGAGACTTGTTTAGAAGTACCATTACTGCTTCCTGAGTATAAAATGGGCTTGTTAATCCTGAGAACTGAATATACATGATTGTTTTCCAATATAGTTTGAATGACGTTCTGGATCATTACAGATATAGAAGAAAGTCTCAGGTGTGTTCTCAAGTTCATGTCTACAGAGAGTATATTTTTACAAGTCCTGGTCTGAGTCACAGGACTGGACAAGCAATGACCAAGAATGCTTCCCTTTGAGACAGCCCATTGGTCTCAGTAGAGACGATTAATTGGGAAAAGTAGTGAGAAAGAAGTGAACCATATGGGACTAGAAGTGTGAAATGTTTCAAAACTACAAAACATTTCAGCAGAAACATCAGTCTAGCATATAGAACAGGTTTCACTTTTCTCCACTTTGAATACACCACACTGAAGCTTTCAGAATAGTATGTAAAAGACTGATTCATCAACACAATGACCTCATCGATTGATGCTTCTTTCATTACCCTGTGAGCTACAAGGGTAGGTGATAGCATGGGTTTTATAGACAATGTTGAGGCTTTGGAAGATTACTCTCTTCACCCATATCACAGTGTTACTGCGTTGATAGACTAGGTCACAGGCGCTGCCCTAGGCTCCAGAGGCTAGTTGCTCCCTATATTTGTGACCTCCTTAGTCTGATAAGTGCAGACTAGTGATTCATTACCAGTTTGCAATCAGTAATTCACCCTTCTACACTTGGTAAAGTAGTAAAAGCTACATAATAACAATAAATCACAGGACAGAAATTTGTGTCAAGTAATAGGGATATTGATTTTTATTATTTTTTAGCCAAGGAAGAAGTTAGGGAATGTTAACAAGGTCGGGGAAACATGTAGCTAAGTCCATGTTTACTTTTTAAATGGGCAGTAGTATGCAGATTATTTAATTTTTGATCTTCATATTTATTTCACAATATTTACTGGTCATCCACTATTATAAGCACATGCTATCCTAAGTGCTTAAGATAAAACCAGACAAATATAATTGTCTTGAACTAAAACAAGACAAATATTTCTACATGCCAAATACAGCTTATATTTTATTTGGGAAGGCCCATGATAAGTGATAAAATGCTGTGTTGCTAAACTATGGGAGGTGATTGTTACAACCAAGAAAACAGATCCATGGAGTGGCTGTGCAGGAAGAAGGGGATGAATAATCAGGTGGCCAGGCTAGACCAGCTCTGAGCAGCACCATGTTTCCTGTTGCTCAAGCTAAAAAAAACAAAAAAAAAACCAAAAAAACAAACAAACAAACAAAAAAAAACGTAGCATCATAGTTGACTCCTTTCTTTTTCTCATGCTTCATGCAAAACTTGTTAGGAAAACCTTTTGCTTCTACTTATTTTTTCAGACAGGATCTCACTACAGCCAAGGGGAACCTCAGAGTAACCTGACCCCTCTGCCTCAGCTTCTTGAGCGCTGAGATTATAGACATGAGCCATCACACTCTGATTGCTTCTACTTCTGCAATAGTTCTGCTGTATGAGAGTTGTTGCCATTTTTCCTCTTCTATTTGGGGTCATTCATCACTGTTTTCCATCAGAGGAATTATTCCATCCTTTTAGCTAGTCTACCTTCCTCCCCTAACCAGCAACTCAACAGCCAGTGATTCTCTGCAAAAGCCTTGTGAAAGTGCCATGTCAATAAGTATCAACTGTTGCTAAAGGTCTGTATAGTGCTCTGTGATTGGTTTGTTGCCCCACTGACCTTAAATACCACTGAGTTCTGGCCCTGGATTGGTTCATTTCGTCTATCGTGACCCCTTGCCTTTCTTGCTCCCGGTCTTTGCCCAGACCCTGGGTCCTTCTTACAGACATCTTCTATGGACACTCATGGCTTATTCCCTGTGTTAGACAGGCTGTCCAGAGAGACAGAACCCACAGGAAGCCAGATAGATGGGGAGGAAGAAATTATATTTTCTACATGTGTCTGTCTATATATCTATATGGCAGCTTGGAAACTCAGTTACAAGGCAGTATAGTCTTAAGTCTGCAGCTGCAGAGCAGGCCTGTGGAAGGGAGATTCAAGCAGGGCTTCTAGGTTTGTAGTCTTGAGGCAGAATTGCTGATCTCCAGGACAAATTAGCCTCTCTTCTTAAGGTCATCAAAAGCTTTCTGAATGAGGCCCACCCATATAGTCATTAGGGAGTTGTAAACAAACATTTGTCACCCCACATAGAGAGTTGGTTACACACTAAAGGAAATACTCCACTCAAGTGCAGCTTAGTGAACCAGTGAGTGTTTTTCTCCCTCATAGGAGCATGGATAAAAGGTTACTTACAGGAACATGATTGCCTACATGTATGTATGTATACTGTGTGCATGCCTGGATGCCCATAAAGGCCAGAAAAGGGCACTGGATCCCCTAGAACTGGATGGAGTTCGATTGTAAGATGCCACATGGGTGCTGGCAATCAAATCTTTGTCCTCTGCAAGAGCAGAAAGTGCTTGTTACTCTCTCAGCCATCTCTGCAGCCCCCATGGATGTCTTTTGAATAGCCCAATCTTACTACTGCATATTATCATCAGAAAGCCATGGCAGGACTGAATTCC
>CABHPQ010144781.1:0-11804 GCA_902168405.1 Peromyscus aztecus
CTCAGTTACACCATCTAACGAATGGGTACAGCAATGGATTAGTGTCTGAGAGAGGAGATAAAACACACAAGCTCACTTAGCACGTGGCCTTATACGTAAACCTTCAGGACGGCTCAACATATTCAAGAATTAAATTTAGAGTGGACTGAAAATCAGAAGTCCATGAAATGTAGAGGAAAGCTGTGAGAAGGAAGGACTCCAACCACAGGATGCCATCTCCTCTGTACCAACACGCTGGCTTATTTATTCACAGGTGAAAAAAATCTACCTGAATGTATGGAAGGTAGATTCCAAGCCTTCCCGGGGCAGAAGGAATTTCTTGCAGAGATGTGCCTTGGGTTGAGGTGGCTTGACTGTGCTTTCCACAGACCAGTTTGGACAAAGCGTCCTGAAATGGCTTATGCGATCTTGAGGTTTTCCCAGCTCTCTGCTAGGGCCATCTTTGAGGGATATGCAGGAACACAGCTGACAGGTAGATGGTCTGTTTTGCATTCACCTGCTCCCACAATGTATGGAACTGCCGCCTCCTGTTTGGGCTTCGCAGAAAATCTTTGTATTGCTCTAGATGTCTTGCCATGCTAATTAAATAAACAATGACTAATTAAATGTCATAATGCATGATGTAAACCTGTTTAATGTCAGGGGAGGTCTTTAAAAAACAGCAGTGAAGAGGGGCAAATTTGTCATATGTCAACATTTTTAGCTAACTTCCAGTAGTAAACAAGCAAATCTTATTTCAGAAATCTAAAAACTCTGCTTATATGATTAGGGGATCCTATATTTTGTGCCTGATTAGACTGAGGCTTGGATGGGGGTGGGGGCTGGAAAAATCCCATCTGAATAGCTAACTACCAGTTTTTCAATTAAGCATAATGTTATGTTAACATCCTAAAGAGGTAAATGATGGCACAGTAAATCCGATTAGAATACGTACTTACGACTGGATTCTCTTGCAATTTTCAAAAAGCTGATTGCATTTCACATCTTCCCTGCTACTGTCAGAGAAGCCTGGACCACAAGTTACGGCCCCCCCCCCCCCCACACACACACACACACACACAAACCCTGCCTGGTGTCTGTGTCTCTGCCTGCTGACCTCTGCTGTAAGAGCCGCCGCAGAAATCACAAACTCTCACATCAATTTGCCACAATTGGATGTGGCATCTTGCAGCTAATTCGATTTGGGGAGAAATGCACCTGGCTCTGTTTTTTCCCTATAGAACGTGGAGGCAGTCCGGAGTCTACACAGACGCCATCTAAGCGAGGAACCCATGTGCTTTTCAAGGTCTAAGCAGTTTGTCTTCAGCTCCCCAAACACAGCCCATGACAAAGGGAAAGGAGCTGAATTATTTAATGCAAAAATAAATTAGATTGGGGTCAGGGAGGGAGAAAGAGACCCCAAATGAACTGAAAGACACAACTGCTGACCTGACTTCTAGTTGCTGCCCCTTAAAAAAGAAGGCAAGCCTTTCTGTTCTGTGTGGGCTCCTTCTCTTTGTTTTTAATCCGTCAGTTACGCGCAGCCCCTCCGCTATCAGAGCCCGGAAGACGAGGCATCAAATCAACACTATTTGGAAAGAAATAAAAAACACACGAATCAGGTTGTAGGAGGTGTTTTTAATGTTTCAAACGGATTTGAGGTTGGAGAAGACAGACCAAATGGTAATGTGTTTTAATCTATTATTGATGAATTTAAAGGTCTGAGGGCTGCTGTTGAAGGAAAAATACAAGTCTCTGGATTTTTATTCAGTGACCCACATTTTATCTCAATTATGCTTCAGATGTTGAACAACTAAATAATCAACAGCAAGCCCTACCTCATAAATATGATGTCCGTTGAGTGTGTGAGGATGCTCTAAAGGAAGGGGAAGAGATAATAGGGTGTTTGGCACAGCGGATTTTTCCCTATCTAGTGCACTGGGTTGCATTTATATGGAGAACATTTCTGTAGAGAAGGAAATGAATGCTACGGCTCACATCTTCTCTGTATCCTGTTGCTATGAAAATATATCAAGCACAGCTCATATAAAGTGAGGATATTCTCTGGAAAATTAATCTGCTGCTTTTATTTCTTTTGTATTTATTTATTTCTTTTATTTGTATGTGAGGAAGGCACATATGTACCGTGGTACAGGTGTGGGGGGTCAAGGACAACTTTCAGGAGTCAGCTCTCTTCTTTCATCATGCCAATTCTAGGGTTCAAACTCAGGTCTTCAGGCTTCGTGACAATCTACCTCACCCTTAGAGCCAATCCACTGGCCCTTATTATTTTTTTTTAATCTGTTATTTTTACAAATGAGGCTGTCCTGCATCAAAGGTAAAATTGAGGTCGTGTTACCATAAGTCCTATCATAATGGTCAAGTTTCATACCATATCTGCACAATTTTGAAGTAAAGATAGGGTGGGAACTTCATTTGTCTCAGGAGGAAAGAAGGGGAGCTCTCTGTAACTCTAAGCATCATGAGGGCAGGCTCACTCAGACTTTCTACACCCACCCCCCACACCCCTGTACTTGGTAGCAAGTCAGTAATTGGGGTTCAATTGAATGACTGAGTGACCGAAGCTTCCTAACGTCATGTTCAGTTCTCTTTGCAGAAAGAGGCCTGGCCTTCATCTGTCTGGGCAGCAGCCTGGCCTGTCATGTGATAACCCAAGCATTTATGTGCCTGCTACAAGGTCTGGCAAATTTGCCTTTAAAGGCGGAGCGTCTGTGATTGCTGCTCTCGTGGTTCCTTGGTGTCTTTTTACTTCAGTTACCCTAGCATCTCAAGGATTGCCAGCTTTACAGGAACAGCCTGCCACAGAGATAAAAGACAACCCATGTGAGGCTGACTAGTGACGTCATTTCCAACAAAAGATGAAAGGAAGGAAAAACTTTGGAGTCAAGGAGCAGGGAGCAAACAAAATAAGTTCCCAGAACTCTCCCAATCCTATAACCACCATGGCTTTAAGTAGCTCAGGGTGGCTTCATTATTCTCTCTGAGTGAGTATGAATTTGCAGATCACTAGACAGGTCCGAATTCAAATGCAGGAAGAGACTCCAAATGCTCACTTTGCTTAATTTTTCATTTGAGTTTATTGTAGCCACAGCTCATCTTCATGAGACCCAGTGACCTGGAGAGACAATTATTCTCAAGGATTGCCTGAACTCTTCAGCATCTACACAGAGTGAGGACTCAACAAGTAGCAAAATTAACAATTAATTAATTGGTGGGGTACAGTTATATATTAGGAGAGGTTGGCTTCACACAACAGAAATCAAAATAACAGTAGCTTAAGAAAGAGAAATTTGGTTTCACTCTGACGTAACGGTGTTTTGGCAGGTGTGGGTGGGAGTCCCGCTGTGTTTCCAGAGACCCGAGTTAGTCCTTTTCAGCAGCTATTCTCAGAGCGCGATGTGTACGTGCCTTAGGGTGGCTGCTGTGGCTGCAGCCATCAATTCTCAGTTGTAGGCTAGCAGGTAAGAAGGCAAAGAGGCAAAAGGAGACATTCTTCGGCAGCCTGGAACCCTCACAATGATTCCTCATGTTACCACCTAAAGTGTAGCTAGCTTCAACGTAGATGTGAAAAGCAATCTCATCTAAACTTAGAAGTCAAGCACTAATGCTAAGCAGAGGAAGGAAGTCCATGAGACTAGGTGATGGTAAGAGCCACCACATTCACACACACACAGTGTCTTCTTCTTCTGTTTTATGTCATGTAACTGAATATCATAGACTGGTAACTTACAGAGATCAGGGTTGTATTTGACTAACTGTTTTGGAAACTTCGAAGTCCAAATCAAGCTGCCAATATGGGTTACAAAGATTGCCCAGAGGCTAAGACCACTCACTGCCTTTACAGGGGACCCAGTTTTGGTTCCCAGCACCCACATGGCAGCTCCCAACCACCTGTAACTCTAGTCCCAAAGGATCTGATGCCCTCTTCTGGTATCCATGGGCACCAGGCATGCATGTGACATATAGACATGCAGGAAAACACCATCACATTTTTAAAAGGTACCAACATATGATGAGGGACTTCTTAACGCATCCTCATCTCATGGAAAGACTAATGCTAATTTGGACCCTCTACCTCCTCCTCATTCTCCTCTTCTTCTTCTTCTTAAAATTAATTGCTTAGGGCTGGAGAGATGGCTCCGTGGTTAAGAGCACTGGCTGCTCTTACAGAGGACCTAGGTTCAATTCCAGCACCTACATGGCAGCTCACAACCATCTGTAACTTAAGTTCTAGGGCAGTGGTTCTCAACCTATGGGTCAAGACCCCTTTGAAGATCAGATATCAGATATCCTGCATATCCAATATTTACATTATGATTCATGACAGCAGCAAAATTACAGTTATGAAGAAGCAATGAAAATAATTTTATGGTTGGGGTCACTACAACATGAGGAACTGTATTAAAGGGTCACAGCATTAGGAAGGTTAGAACCACTGATCTAAGGGGTCTGATGCCCTCTCATGCCTTCAATGGGCACCCTATTCATTTGTGCTCACAGGCACACGCACAGGAGCATGCATGCACGCACACGCACACAAATAATAAATAAATAAATAAATAAATAATAAAGATAAACCATTTAAAAGTAAGTCCTTTGCCAATTCTAATTAATTTATTAGTCACAAAAGCCCAAAGGTGTTCTTTTTTTTTCTTCACTTTTTTTTTATGTGCATTGATGTTTTGCCTGCACCTATGTTTGTGTGAGGCTGTCGGATGCCCTGGAACTGGAGTTCCAGACAGTTGTGAGCTGCCATGTGACTACTGGGAATTGAATCCTGGTCTTTTGGAAGAGCAGCCAGAGCTCTTAACCACTGAGCCCTCCCTCCGGCCCTGAGAAGGTGGTCTTATCATCACATTTCAGATAAGACTTTTAGACACAAAGAGCTGAAATGACTTATCCAGAGTTGCACAGTTAATAAATGACAATCAGGAATCAAACATTGCTAAATGAAGGTCTAAGTGTGGTGACACACTTTGAGATCCTCTTCTTGGAAGGCAATCCCTCTTTCCCTCTACGTGGGGCATTTGACACCAGCTTCCCACTAGTTAGAACATAGCCCAGAGGCATGCACACACTGAGCTAGCCGGGCGCCATTTGTAGCTGGAGTTTTCTCCACCAGAATGCTCACAACAACAACAACAAAAATCCTAAATATCTGAAACTGTATACAGACTGTAAAAAATTTAACAAATGTTAGCGCATCTCAGAAAATCAATAAAAGCATGCTGCTGTCCTTCGTCCAGTGAGCAACCTGACCGTCTCTTTAGTGGTGCTGGCTCCTTCTGCTTTCACAGAAATCCTCCATGCCAGAGTTTGTTTCCGGGAGACTAAGTTAACCGTGCAAAAAGAGATCTTAGGGATCAGACTCTGAAATAAAATTTCAGCGCTGGACCACCCATTAGCTGGCTGACACTGAAGAGCTCAGAGCCGGTGGTAGGTCAATGATGGCTAGCTTCTCCCCGTGTCCTGTACCAGTGCAATTGGTGAAATGTGGTAAGAGGCAGGTGGAAGGGAATGCATCTGTGGGCACCGTATCTTAGGCACTTGAGTCCTTCAGGGCACATGATAAAAACAAGGACCAAGGATCAATGCTGGATGTTAAACAACTGTCGGGGCTTTGAAAACAACAAAATCCTGAGGGTAATTTGCCGCCAACTTCCTTGAATCCTGAAGAATCAGAAGGTCTGTCCGTGGCAGCGTAGAAAATGACTGTCATTCCCTGCTAATCCCAAGGTCCATACCCTATGTCTCCTGTTTAAAGGAGGCTGCCAGATACTGTGTCGTCAAACACGCATCTTGGGAAATTTATTCAGACTATCCAAGTGGTGTCTTCGGAACTTTGCTGGACGGTCCTAGAAAAATGACTCGGTGGGATTCTATTTCTCTTTTAAAACTGTCAATTAGGTGCTGACTTAAACTGACTTCTTTTACAAAACTTCCTGGTACTTGTCCCTTATGCAGGAGTCTGATGTAAACCAACAGCTAATTACAGTTACCATATCCTTTTTACAGAACTCTGGTATTCAGCCAGTTCTACAATTGCATTTAACCTTATGCTAACTTTATATTTAATCTTATATTAACTTATGTTAATTTTGATGCAAAATTTTTCCTCATTAACTTTGTCTCCGAATGTTCTCCACAAGGTTTTACAATTCCTACCTCCTGACTTATGTTCTGGATCTTTGCCCAACTGTATCATGGCCCCTTGAATGGACCCTCTTCTGGGGCAATCTGACTGCTGCCCACCTCATCAACCATTTGTCAGCATGAAGCAGTTGCTGAGAGATCAGCACCCCCCAAACCCATAAAAGCAGAACTAATGGGCGGTGGGCCGTCCACCACATCCCTCCTTATGCCACTCTGGGGCATTGTTTTCAACTATAACAGCCAACTTTGTAATGATTAACCCTTTTGTCCCACCAGCTCTCAAAAAGACCTAGAGAGATCTCAGACCGGCCTAGCATCCTTCAAGTCCAGGTCTACTCCTTGACTGCTACAGTACTTGAAAATAAAAAAGCTCTAGAGCTGACTGCTGCTAAGGATAGGACATATGCTCTCCTCCACAAACCATGATGCTTCCGCACCAACACATCCTGACTGGTTTGAGATGGGGTCCTAGACACAGGGACCAGATAAAACATCAAGCTCCTCCCACGTGGGTCTCCGGTTCCCTCCCACTCTGGCTCTGCCCCGGGATCCCTCTGGCTCCACCCTGTGCTCGCTCCTTTCCTCCTTATCACACTCATACTTACGTCCTCATCCTGTCTTTTTTTTAAGTGTTTCACTTACTGAGCTTCCACCTATACCTAAACAAAATGTTCCGCGTAGGCATTCCCAATGGCTCTCACCCTACAACGTGACCAGAGGACCCCCTTTTCAATGGACCAAGAACTACCCACCTCCAATAAAGACCTTCCTCTGCAGGAAACTACTAAGAAAGAATCTACCCAGCCTGGGCTACCAAGTGAGTTCCAGGAAAGGCGCAAAGCTACACAGAGAAACCCTGTCTCGAAAAACCAAAAAAAAAAAAAAAAAAAAAAAAAAAAAGAAAGAAAGAAAGAAAGAATCTACGCCCCCCCACCCCCATTTTTTTAATAGCCTCTTAGACTTTGGAATGACAGTTTCCTGCTAAAAGACTACACTTCTCAGATTCCCTTGCAGTCAGGCAAGGCAACACTGGTAGCAAAGGACTAAGGAAGATATTTTGGCTATGGTCATTTCTGCCTCTACAAAGGGT
The DNA here is from genome assembly GCA_902168405.1 of Peromyscus aztecus. NCBI lineage: Eukaryota > Metazoa > Chordata > Mammalia > Rodentia > Cricetidae > Peromyscus > Peromyscus aztecus. The sequence continues at coordinate 7,244 of CABHPQ010144781.1, forward strand.
TTCAGCCATCTTTTTCAACTTCTTCGGTTTGAAGTTATTCTCTTTTGTCCTTATGGGTTAAAATTATGCTCCCTTGTCATGGGTGCCAATAAACATGGCCCCACCTGTCTAGGGTAGATACCTCTTCTGTTCTCTTTAAGCTGCCTCAGAAATCGGACAGTGAGTGACCTTATCTTAGACACTTGAGTCATTCAGGGAAAATGATAAAAAAACAAGGACCAAAGAATCAAAGTTGGATGTTCAACAACTGATGGGTTATGAAAATAGCAAAAGTCTGAGAATAATTTGCCACCGACTTCCCTGAATTCTGAAAAATCAAAGGCTCCGCCCTTGGCAGCATAGTAAATGACAATCACTCCCCAAAGATAGGGACACAAAAAGCTAATGATCAGACCCAGTAAGCATAAGAGCAGGCAAAGTCCAGAGAAGGCTGGGGTGGGGGAGGGGGCTGGAGCCTGCCCTGCCAGGCCTTCAGCTTGGATCAGGAGGGTAAGGGCACAGCCAGATGTTTGCCACCTTTATTATTATTATTATTATTATTATTATTATTATTATTATTATTTAGGGTTTCTCTACATAGCTCTGGCTGTCCTAGAATTTACTATGTAGACCAGACTGTCCTCAAACTCTGCTCTGCTTCCCAAGGGCTGGGATCAAAGGTGTGGGCCACCACATCTGGTGCCACCTTTATTATGTATATATATATATATGATATATATTATATACAGATTGTATCCCCTTTCCCTATCTGCCTGCCTGTCAGAGCTCTAACTCCTAGTCTCTCGCTTTGACTAACAATTCGTTGGTCTTACGGATGACTCCAGCAAGTTTGCAGAGAGCAATGACTCATATTGGGGTACCAAATGTTAGAGGAAATACACCAAAGGCTCAGAGAGGTAGGCAGACTCAATGGACACGCTACGTAAGATTCCATAAACTACCAGCTGGGCGTGCTCCAGCACCCAACAAGTCATCCAGAAGTAAAGAGCAGGCCCTGCGTTTCTGAAATGGCTGTTCTCCGTAACAGAGGTCAGCAAGTGTTCCCTGTAAAGCAGGGGTCCTCAGGCTTCCTCACGTTGTGGTGACCCCCCACTCATAAAATCATTTTTGTTGCCATTCACAACTGCAATTTTGCTACTGTTATGAATTGTGATGTAAATATCTTGTGTTTTCTGGTGATCTTAGGCGACCCCTGTGAAAGAGTCGTTCAAGGCCCTCCTCCAAGGGGTTGCAGCCCACAGGCTGAGCGCCACTGCTGTGAAGGGTTTGAGAACCAATGTTTTGGCTATGCATAGCCTGTGGTCCTCGCCACTGTTCCGCCCTGCCACTGAATCACAAAAGCACCCACAGACAACATGTAAAGGAAGGAGGAGCATGTGAGGGGAACAGATGAGGGGAGTTCAGGAAAGCATAATAGGAGAGTCATCACATTGATCCTCATGATCCAGAGAGAGACCGGGGAGACTGTGACAGAGCATGGCCGACGGGGAGAGATGGAGCCCAGGCGACGCTGAGGCATTCATTCACATAACTGTGAGGGCTAGAAAAAAAAAATCTGAAATCTATAGGATGGACACCAGGCTGAAAATTCTGGGAAGGGCTGATACCACAGTCTTGAGTCTTGAGTCTGAATCCCATAGGGCAACGGGCTACAAACTCAGGCAGGGATTTATGTTGTAATCCTGAGAATTTCATCTTTGGAAAACCTGGCTGGGTGTTCTTAAATCCATCAGCTAATGTTATAAGGGCCACATACACCGTGGAGAGGAGCCTTCACTGAGGGGGTCTACTGGTTCATGCAATCATCACATCTTTGGTGAAACAGCAACATAGATTCTGGGGTTTAGCTAAGCAAAGGGCACCAGAGCTTGTCCAAACTGACACCCAGAATGAATCATTACATTGTCTAACTTCCAAGCCTGCTGCAGGTGTGGTGGAGGCCTCAATGATCACTGTCTCTCAGTCCAATATTAACCCCTTGTTCCTGAGACTATTTCCCAATAACCCTCTTAAGCATGCATTTCCTTCTGAGAGTCCATAGCTGGGATTTCTGACATGAGACAAAATATAATAAAGAAAATATGATGGCCTAAGTCAGATGCCAACACCCCCAAGATATTGTTGTTAGCTTTGGTTTCAGTATTTGACATCACCCTGGTATGCTGCCTTTGCAAGAGATGTATTCCATTGTTGAGTGTTAGAGAAAGCTACCGAACCCCAAAAAGAAATCAACTGATCCGTTAAAGAGAAGGGAAAAGATGACTTCGAAAAGAAGAGCTCTCCAAACAGAGTCCTCCTGCTTGTTCATTTCCTTGCCTGCTTCATGTCTGATCAGGAAGCGCTCCGAGCTGGCCTGCTCCTCTCTGCTCTCCTCAGTGCTGCGCGTGCTCTGGAGTGTGTGCCCACAGACAAACAGCAGATGGTCTCGGGCTGGACATCTGGAAGGCTCATCAGATTATAGGGCACACATTTGTGATAATAGATTTAATTCAGTTTTTGCTTAACATTTTTGGCTGGGTTTAGAGACCCTGAGGTCAGTATGTAACTTGGCAAGAGTTTTTCAAAAATTGTCCCAAATTTACCATCAATGGGCTGATCTTATACAATATTTTGTTTGTGCAGCTCAGGCCAGCTGGGTGGAAACTAATGAGAGGGTGCCATTATGGGGAGGGGGGTGCTTGGAAGCCCTATGAATGCATGAATCACTCTGTGTGCCCTGGTCCATCCCACAAGGCCTGCTGCAGGGGGATTGTAAGGAAATCTGGAGGGAGAATAGCCATTTCCTTCTCTTCTCTATTCTCAACTTCAGAATATACACTGGATTTGACTAATCAAAGGACAACACGACAGTAATTATAACCAAGTCATTTTGTATTTTAATTAAAATCTGGTATAAACCTTGAGAGCAAAATATAAACGAAGTACAACTCCATCCTACTACAACGCCAATGCACTGTTGCAGAATTTCTTCTTTTTACTATCAAAAATACTATAAATTTTCAACAATAACACACATTGAATATTGGCATGGAAGTGTCTAGATTTTGTTTTTCATTTTCTTTTTTGTAGCACCCAATTTTTCACTCAATAAAAATATGTAGAATGGACGGATTTCTTTTTCTTATGTTTTTTTGGAAGCTCAGAATAAACCAAAAATAAAATAATTAACAACCCATTAAGAAAGTGATAAAAGGGTTAAAAGGTCACTGGCAAGAAAAGAAATGGGAATGGCCAATAAATACACAGTAAGATGCTCCCCCCCACCCCCCCACCCCCGTGTTAATTAGGAAAATAAAATATGCAAAGGAGAACCCATCTCCTACCTGTCAAATTGGCAAAATGGAAAAAAACTGCCATTCAGAGTCTCACACCTAATTGGGGAGAAGGTCTGCAACCTGCACAGCACTTGGCCATTCTCAGTTATGCTGAAGATTGACTTACTTGTCCTGTGACCCAGCAATGCCTGCTTCCGGCTCTAGCCCATGGATAAGGACAGAAGCTCAGGAGTGTCCACTGCGGCATAATTAGAAGTAGTGAAGCACAGACGATGTCTAAAGCCATCTAAACATCCATCGACGGAAGGGCAGACACATACACTGTGTGTGTGAATACATAATGAAAGAAAATACAGCCGTCAAAATGCATAGGGTATGATAGCAATAACACGGCTAGATCAACAGAAAGCCAGAAGAAGGAGAAAACTCAAGAAAAGTTTGTTATTGCAAAATCTGTAGAAGTTTCTGAAGCGAACATGGGAACAAGGAACCCTGCAATGCCTCATGTGAGGACCTCTGTAAGAGGGAGGGGGGGGCTGGAGAGATGGCTCAGAGGTTAAAAGCACTGGCTGTTCTCCCAGAGGTCCTGAGTTCAATATCCAGCAACCACATGGTGGCTCACAACCGTCTATAATGAGATTTGGTGCCCTCTTCTGTCATGCAGGTACACATAATAAATAAATAATTTTTAAAAAAAAAAAAGAGGGAGGAGGGAAGATGGGAGAGGTCAGAAGTGGCTTCTACGGTACCCATGTATTTAAACTTGAGGGATACATGGGTATCCAGCATGCCATTCCCTCATCTGCCGGTGGCCCTGATTTCCAATATCAAATCATCAAGGAGAACACAGTTTGCTTAGAAGAGCTGACACCATCTTCTCCCCCTCAGTTAGGCTGCACCCCCATTACTTTCGCGGCTTGCACAGGTAGAACACGGAAGGTCGAGCTAGCTCTTCAATAGGCCTAACTTGGTAAAGTCTACATTGGTGAAATCTGGCAAAATTAGTTTCTCTTCTCATCGCTGTGATAAGACACTGAAAGAAGTGACTGAGGAAGCGAGGACAGGCGCCACATGCCCACCTCTTTCACGTGTTAAAGAGGAAAACAGGTCTAGAAAGAAGGCTCAGCCAACCAAGTAGGACCTGATTCAGATCCTCGGAACACAAGGAAAAAGCCATGTAGATGGCGTGAGCTTGCAATCCCCCATCCCAGGGAGACAGGAGACAGGGATGGGCTAATCCCTGGAGGCTCACTGCCGACTTAGCCAGCTTGGTGAGATTCCAGCCC
>CABHPQ010144783.1:0-14889 GCA_902168405.1 Peromyscus aztecus
GTAGGAGTACAGGAACGTGCCACTGTGCCATACTTGACCCTTTTGTGTGTGTTTGTTTTGTGGGGAAGGAGCGGTAGGAAGGCAGGCACAGGCCACACACACCTGTCCAGGTCAGAGGAATCTTGTGGGAATCTGTTCATGCATCTTCTTGTAACCATCACCACCATGTGGCTTTGGAACCTTTCACCTTCCTCCCTGACGGCTCCATGGACCCATCAAATGCTAACTGCCCTTCTCCCCTCCCCCACCCTCCCCCAGCCACCGCTCTTCTTGCCTCCTTTGCCGACGTAGCACAATGCCTTCAGGGTTCACGCATGCGTCTTCCCCCTTCCTTCCTTCCTTTTGAGGGCTGAGTAATACTTCACTATTCGGGATATACCACATTTTACGAGTGGATATACCGTTTATCCATCTGTGGACATTTGCGTTTGTTCCGTCTTAGACGCTCATAGTTTTAAGTGGATTAAAAAAACAAAGCCTAGTCTTTGGAGGGGGCCATTTCATAGTCTCCTTTCCTGGCGCCGTGGGTGCTTGTTGCTTCCACCTGTGACAAGATAGCAGCGTTCCGTGACCCCGGGACACAACTGGGAGCTCGGTGTGGTTAAGCCACCTCTGACCTTCCGCCCCTCAGGAGGACTCTGTCTCCTCTCCTTTCTTCCTCAGCTCTCCTGTCCTTCCTCCTCTCGGCAGTTACCGAGTGTGGTGCCTGATGGCCTGAGACTGGCAGGAGAGCCCTGGGCTGTGGGTCAGAGAACTAACTCCTGGTTCCTTGGCCTCTTGGAGCCTCATTTTCCTCCTCAGTCAGTGGGAACTAATTCCACTCTTCACTGCCATCTCGTAAGATGCAGGGAATGCAGGGATGACCCGGAGGAGCAGGTCAGAGGGCGGCGTCACGTCCAGGCCGTTCCCTGGTTTATCCTTAAATTTGTCTGCTGGGCCCCCTGTAAGGGGAGTGATCCTGAGAGAACAGGACTTCCCAACATAGTAAGGACACCATGAGAGGATTTGCTCCTTCAGCCAGCCTGGAAGGGGCCTCAAGGCCAGACAGAGCCAGGGCTCAGTGTCTTGCTCCTTCAGTTCATTATTTGAGAGAATGGGGTGAGTTGTTCCACCCATCCTGGCCTTGGCTTCTTTGCCTGTAAACCGGGTTATGATGAGAACTGAATGTGAGAGTCCCTGATGCCCTTGGGACAGGGCCTGGAACATTTAATACTTGGGTGATGACGAGGGCCTTTGCCCTAAGCTGGCGGGCTCAGCTCCTCACTCCAGAGATTCTGGCTATACCTTGTCCAAAAAGTCCCCTCCTAAGGCTTCTGCTACCTGCAAGAGTCCTCTGTGTTTGAACTGGGGTGGCCACGTCAGGGTCTGTTCTCTTTAGGTGGTGGCGTTAGACCAGCTGTGATGGAGGATCTGAGGTGACCCTGTCCTGTGAGGAGCAGCTGTGCTCTTCTCCTGGGGCTGCTCACTGCTGGCTCAGAGCACGGTGTGAGGAGCCCTGGAACAAGGGGCCTTTGTCAGCTGTGGGAGAGCTGCTTCTGGTCTCAATTACTCTGCCGAGGGAGAGAGCTTAGAAGGAGCCTGGGTCGGGAGCCTGTTGGAGCAGGAGTCAAAGGTTCGCCCACTACCTCCTACCCTCCGGCCCCTGAGGGGGTCTCTTGTCCCCATTTGGCTCTCTCTAATGGCCCTGTGCGCCAGCTCTTGCCCTGGTAGCCTGGTTCTGGGACACTACCCAGGTGACCTATAGTCTTTCCCTGAGTAGATGACAAGGCTGTTAATGGGACTCCTCGACACTTTGTCCTGTTTGTCCAACAGGCTTTGTTTATAAACACAGTGACCACAGCCAGGCCCCTGTTCCCTGGGAGAGAGCGTGTTTGAATTAGGAATGGAAGTCGGGGCTGGGGTGGGGAAGCCCTGGCCCTCCACCTTTGTCCCTCCACCCCCGTCCTGGTACACACATCCCAGCCCCCTGGTAGCTCCCTGCCCTAGGACATAGGGATAGCCTCTCTGAACGATGGACTCCCTCCCTGCCTCCAGCCTGAGCTCCCAAGCTCTCTTCCTCCCTGCTCCTCTCTGTCTGCCCCCAGTTCATGTTTTGTGGTCCTGCTGCCAGCGGCTCTCGGTGCTGCCCCAGGTGGGGTGCCTTCCTTTGCCATGGTCACTACCACTTGATAGTCCTGGAGGCACGAGGGGACAGGCTTGGTTTTGCTCCTTGTCTCATACACCACCCCTTACGAGGATCTAGGTGACTGTCCTGCAAGGAACTCACCTGCTCCAGCTGTTGTAGACTCCTTTTCCCCGGCCCAGCGGCCCTGCTGTCACCCTTCAAGGCTGGTCTGGATGGCATGCATGGAGAGTGGGTAGAGGTACATTTGTCTTGGGGGCACGGGCAGACCCGTGAAAGTGCGAGCCTCAGCTGAGCGGCCTGCATTGCCCAGGTGTTCCTGATTTGGGGCACCTGGACGCTACCAGTGCCTCCTGAAGACGGGAGAGACCGGATGTATTTGACAGGAAGTAGATTGAAGCTCCTCCCCGCTCCTCTCTAGCTGGAAATTCCATTTTGGCATGAAGGCTTGATGCCTCTCCGCTAGCCCCATCTCTGAGGGTAGGAGACACCCCGGGAAGCCAGTCCAGAAAGGATCTTGCTACAAGCTTCCTTCAGACTCTCGGAACACCTTTGCAAACCATGGGAAGGGTACTATCCTCTCAGCTCTGGCTTGGGGGCTCCCAGGCTCAGAGGCAGAAGACAGGTTCAATGCCAGCAGGTGGCCATGGATACCTCCCAGAGCATGTCTTCTCAAACCTAGATGTACATCAGGAGCCTTCCCTTCAGGTGGGGGCTGCTGCTTTGCCCTCCTAGAAATCAAAATAACTGATCTAATGCCTACTTTAATTTTTCCAAAAGCTTTAAGAAAAGGACTCAGCAGAAAATTTTCAAAGAACTCCCTGAGTTGTAGCTGAAACTGCCTATGAGTGCCAGTAGAGGGTAGCCATAGAGTGGGTTCTGCTGCCTTCCCCAAGAGGTCTGATGTTCATGGCACTGAGGGTCTAGGTACTGTGCTTGCTTTTGGGTGAGTCTTCACCCTGTGCGATTAGGTATTTGGTTTTGTGAGTGTGCTCCACATGCAGCCTGTTCATACCCTTAAAGGTAATGGCTGGGCTGCAGTAGCTTCCGGGCGGACCCCAGAGTGACTTGAGAATCCAAGATGGCCTAGAGAACACCGATCTGAATGAATGGATAAGTGTCAGCTCACTGGAAGCCCTTGAGAGGTAGGAGGCACCTACAGATTTTCCAAAGTAGAGCTAAGAATTGAGTTCTGGATCAAATATTCTTCTTGAGAATAAAAGCCCCTAATCTGGGCAGGGCATGGTTGCCTTGACCTTTAATCCCAACACTCTTGGGAGGCACACACAAGCAGATCTCTGTGAGTTCAAGGTCAGCCTGGTTTACATAGTGAGTTTCAGGCTAGCCAGAGCTACAGAGTGAGACCCTGTCACCAAACAGAAGGGGTAGAAAGGTTCTTAATCTCTGTAATTCCCTACTTCCCCACCCACAGGAGGGGGAGTGAGGGCCGGTGGCTGCTGTCAAAGGAAGCTGCATTTCTCTTGAGAACTGTGGACTGTGCTGAAGGGAACTTCAGCTCTGAACCATAGACACTGGAGAGGAGAATCTAAGGCCTGAGGCAGCCGGTAGAGCCTGGGAACTTGCAGCAGGAACATGCATAACCCTGAGATGGGTGAGGGATAAGGAACAGCGCGGGCGGGTTCCCCATCCGATCTCAGCCAGACTCACCACTCTGCTTTTATTTTTTTTATCTGATTGTGAGGTAGGGAGATTGGGGCATGAAATTGCATCTGAGGGGCTGGAAAGAGATGGCTCAGCAGTTAAGAGCTTTTACGACCCTTTGCACAGGTCCCGGGTCCAGCTCCTAACACCCACGTGGTAACTCGCAACTGCCTGTAACTCCAGTTTCAGGATACTCTCCACTGTAGTGTGGCCTGAGAGGCTTCATGTGTCCAAAGCACACCTCCGGGGTTCCCTGCTCACTGGCTATGCCAGGAGATCAGGTAACACCTTCCAGTGACAAGGAGCAGGCAAGTGACCCAGGGGATCTCGCCTGTGCATGGTCCTGGCTGCTGCCTGTGTCCTGTCCTGGAGTTGGGATAGAGTAGATGGGCATGTAGGGATGGAGTGGGTGTTTTTCCCACCCTGTCCCTGGGTGGGTTTAGTTCTAAATAACCAAAGTGTTCCCAAAGGCTCAAGTGGATTTTCCACCCTTTCCACGGTCAGATGTGCCGTGAGAAACACAAGGAGTTGCCAGGGACATGCTGTCCATCCAGTCCTTCCAAAGCAGATAAACTTGTAGGCTATTTCAACCTCTCTTATCCACCTATAGCCACTGTAAACCCTAGGAACAGCAACCTGGGGTGGTCAGGCAGCGTGAAGAGAGGCTGTATAGGAGTCAGGACTTTGGACCATCTGTAAACCAGGACAGGCTTCTGAGGGGACAGCAGGAGGGCAGGTCACCTTGGGGGGGCTTGGTAGATTTTTGTATCCTAGCTAGAGTATATTTTAAACTTGGGCCAATCCTGGAATCTGTAGCTACTGATACCTGCTTAGGAACCAAGACTCAGGGTTCCAAAGCTTAAATTGCTATAACCCCATACATGGATGTTTATCAGGGGAAAGGCTCTTAAGAAGCACTGGAGCCTGGGAGGGGAGCAGACTTCCTATAAAGAGCCCTGATTGCTTCTATTGAGTCAGGGCATGGGGTACTCAGTGGGGAGTGGCCAGGGTGCCATTAGGCCAAGTTCTCCTTTGAACTGTAAGAAGGCCTCTGCCCAGCATGTAGTGGGTATCTATTCAGTGATGGATGAATAAGTGAGTGAAAAGTAGCTTCTTGGCTTAGCTCTGCTAATTGGCTGCTTGCTGACTTAGAGCTAGGGGTTCCCATTGCTGGGCCTAGTGAGGTCTGAACATAGCAGATACTAAGGACTTTGATAGCCTTAGAAACAGGTCTTGATTTCTCAGCTTGGAAAGACTGCTGGCTATCAGTATATGTGTTTTAACTAGGGTGGTGTCTTAGTTAGGGTTACTATTTCTGTGATGAAACACCATGACCAAAAACAATTTGGGGAGGAAACTGTTTATTTGGCTTACACTTCCAAATCACCATTTGCAATTTTTTTTCATGGTTTTTTTGAGACTGAGTTTCTCTCAACAGCCCTGGCTGTCCTGGGCCTTGCTTTGTAGACCACGCTGGCCTAGAACTCACAGAGATCTACCTGCTTCTGCCTCCCAACTACTGGGATTAAAGGCGTGTGCCGCCGCCACCTAGTCTCACTATTCATCATTGAAGAAAGTCAGTACAGGAACTCAAGCAGGGCAGAAACTTGGAAGCAGGAGCTGATGCAGAGGCAATGGAGGGGTGTAGGTGGAGTTTTTCTGGCCTGCCAGTCAGCTTTGTCCTGCTAGCCGGCTCCCAAGTAACCACATAGAGACTTATTAATTATAAATACTCAGCTGATAGCTTAGGCTTGTTACTAACTAGCTTTTACATCTTAAATTAACTCATTTCTTATCTACACTCTACCACATACCCTTTTTCAGTACAGCATGTTCATCTCCTGCTTTGTCTGCATCTTGACTAGCGACTCTGCATTACCGCCACCCCCCCCTCCACTTTTTCCCTGTCCCCAAGTCCCACCTAACCTCTTCCTGCCTAGCTTTTGGCCATTAGCTCTTTACTAATCCATCAGAAGTCACCTTGGAAAAGACACATCTTCAAAGTGTACAAAAAGATTATTCCATAACATTTCCCCCCTCTGTCTAATTTAAAAAAGGTTTTAAACTTTTAGTACTTTTTTTTTTTTTTTTTTTGGAGCTGAGAATCGAACCCAGGGCCTTGTGCTTGCTAGGCCAGCGCTCTACCACTGAGCTAAATCCCCAACCCCGGTTTTAAACTTTTAACAGAGTAAACTATATATAACAAAAACAGTTACCAAGTAAGAATTACAGTTACAATATCCAATCCATTTGTATTTGGCAAAATTAGAGAAAATATTCTATTATCTATCTTTGTGAGTCTAAGGTTTTATACCTAATTTACCTTTTATCATAACTAAGGAAAACTTTTTAAGTCTAATCATTTAGTCTTTAACTCCATCAAAGACCCCAGAAGGGTGTAATGTTACCTAATGACAGGGACATCTGACTGCCTGGACAGTCACCCAAAGTTCTTCTGTAATGTTGGAGCATCCATCTTTGGCCTACAGGCCTAGTGTATCTGACAGACATTTCTGAGAAGCAGGGAATCTGGAAGGACTGTCCTACCTTGTCTTGGCAGTCACTTTTCTTTTGCATCCTGCTGGTCCAGTCTAGCAGCGTTTGATACTGTCAGCAGTGGAGGCAAGAGCAGTGTCTTTGCCCAGTGGCTAACTTTTGCCACAAAAGAAGTAAACTCCATATGGAGTTTCTTCGATGCCCAAGTTATTTCTCTGAAGTAAATTGGTGCTGCCAGACGCTGACATGTCTCACTGTTATGAAATGCCTTATGTTATTAAAACATTTAAAATGCCATATTCTATAGGTCTTTGAAGTGTTTTGAGGACCTTTTACCTATCTAACTATATCTAATTTTGAACATACCTAATAGGACTATAAGTTTGTTTATTATAGATGACTAACTACTAACCTGTATTTCTTAATTATACATTACATTTTTAAATAAGTTGCATAAGCATAATACCCCAAACAAGAGTAGAAACATACATACAGTATAATAAAAATAACGTTAAATTTGTGTCAATAAACCAAAATCCATACCCATGTAAAATATTTAAGATTAGTAGATGCTTTTTGGATTAAAGTAAATTCAATAATTTATCCTTTTGTCTCATCATTTCTGTATTATATCCCCTTTTTTCCTTCAGAAAGAGATCTTTGAATCTAATTCCTTTGCTTAGTTTTGTTTTTTTAATCATGACCAATAATAATTTGCAACCAACCCCCCTAAGCAAAGACAAACATCCATAATCTATCTTTTGGGAGTGTGGGTGTTTTTCCTAGACTGCTTCCTATTGTCTGAGAGTGCTGGAATCTTTGGGGGACCCTGAGAAAATTTAGGATAATGGTTAAGTCTTGGCTGGAGTAGTCTGTGAGGCTGGACTGTCTCAGCCATCAGCCTTGAAGCTGTTCTGGATGCAGAACTCTGAGGAAACTGCAACAGAGGTATTGTGAAATGTTGGATCATCTGGGCCATCCATTTTTATTGGTGTCTGGGCCCTCTGAAAATACATAAACTTTTAAGGTAACATATATATCTGTATTAATACAAGTATAGACTGTGTATTGTACACAAATCAGCCACAGATGATTTTTTGTTTTATATTTGAGCAGGTAAAATATACATTATGTGTTTTGTAGTTTTTTGTTTGTTTGTTTTGTTTTTGTTTTTGTTTTTTTGTTGTTGTTTTTTTTTAGTTTATTTCTTTATGTCTGTAGCTTGGATTTTCAGGGGGTCTTCCCTGATCAAACCTGATCATCTTCAACCTTGAACGAATCCATAGCCTTTTGTTTTCTGTGGGAACAGAGAAACCCTGTCTCGAAAAAAAAAAAAAAAATTTAAAGACAACACAATGACATACAGGATCCAGACTCTGTGTATTTTCCATATCTACATGGCTTTTTAAAAACCTACATAATCAAAAAAAAAAAAGAACCTTCTGTGACTGTCTATATCCTTTCTCTTTTCTCCCAAGCCTATGTACATTTTTAAACACACTATTCCATCTGGGTCTGTCTCTATTCTGTATCTGTAATCTTTTCTGTCTGTATAAGCAAAACTTAATTGAGGTTCCCTTCTCTCAGATGATTTTAGCTTGGGTCAAGTTGACATAAAACTATCCAGCACAGATGGGTACCTATCAAGATAAGAGCACGCAGGAATGTAGGTGAAAAGTTTCTGCACCCCCATAAGCCTCTCTACCAATGCAGCAATCCAAATCAGACTAAATCAAACCAAATTAAGGAAAAGTCCAGGTTTAATAGGTAAAATGCTCCCGGGTGCTTTTACCAGTCTCCGAGAGAGGAGACGTGGAAGAGAGACTGAAAAACCACTGTTTTCTGGGGAGCAGTTTAAATACCCTGTGGGAGTGGTCTTGAGCATCTCTGGGGAAGGAGCCATGTTTTGCGGGCTGAGATGAGGCAGGGTTTGAGGAGAGAGAGACTGGGGAGGGGGATTGAGGTGGAGCTTCCACCAGAACATTGCAGACTCTTCGGGTATGTGGATGCGGGATGGGGTGGGGGGGTTGGGGAAGTGAGAGGGGGGTGGATGAGGTGGAGCTTCCACCAGAACATTGCAGACTCTTTGGGTATGTAGATGCTGGGGGTGGGGGTGGGGGTGGGGTGGATGAGGTGGAGCTTCCACCAGAACAGTAGGATCTACCTGCAAAGCCATCAGTGTGGAGAGGCCCGGGCTCTCTTCTGTTCCCCACTGTTTTCTCTTGTGATGTGCTATCTCATCCCCAACTGGCATGGCCTTTCCATAGGACCTGGTCTCCATTCATCTGCCTTTCAGCTCTGTTCCTTTAGGCCTGTGCCATGTCTTCTGAGACCCAGGCCCTCCCTCCCTACCCTCATCCCCCAGGCTCCTGGTTCTACCAGGAGTCTCAGAGTGGCCTGTTTTGGGGAGCTTCCCCTATCACTCTTGAGTCCCCAGTAGGGGGAGCTAGCATTTGAACTAGAAGACAAGGGCAAGGAATTGGGGTTCCAGTCTAGACTGGGAGGAGGTGAAAGTTGTTCTGAGAAAATGGGGGTCACTCTGGAGAGGCAGCCTCCATAGTCTGAGGTTCTGAGAAAGCGCCTTCCTCCTGTGTTCATAGGCTGGAGGACTTGCCTGAAAACTGTCCCACCCGTGGCTGGTGGCAGGGTAGGACTGTGGGAGACCCTGTCCCTGTGTGGGAAACGCAGCCCGTGTTTCAGGCTGGGCACCAGCCCTTTTGACCTCCTCTCCCTCAGCATCGAGACTGCTGATAACCCAGTCTTGTTCCTGTCACGTCTGTGCTGGTTGGAGGGTTCCCCTCTCTTCATATAGCCTAGGGTCCTACCCACCTCGCCCTAGGGACAGCTACTCTTTGCTCTGGCCAAGAGACTAGGGAAGGGATGGTGGAGAATGTGACAGTCCACCAGGGATGTTTTTAATTCCAAAGGCAGCGACATCTGTTCATTCAGGAGACCTTACCACCCAAGCTCTGTTTATACAGACACAGAGGGGTGGGGAGGGGGAGCTGCGTGTCCTCAGAGGCAGTTTGGCCAGGTGTGGCTGAATGAGCAGGGAGAACACAGCAGGAAGGGATGTGATTACTTCCTGGGTGGCCAGGCTGGTGTGAGCCTTGCTTATCTAGAGCGGAGATGAGGACCGTCTGTGATTGGCTGCAGGGACCAGTATTCAGACGGTTGCTTTCGAGGAACTTGCTGGGACGTTCATCTTGCACACCCCTTCCTCTACCCTGCTCCTAGGACACAGATTTCAGGAAGGAATGAGTGAGGCTTGGAAAAGAAGAGGCAAATCTGTGCTGTCCCCAGAGGAAGGCCCCAGTCCTTTGGGAGGAAAGGAAAGCTGAGTATCTCCAGGGAAGAGCCTCCCAACTCAGCTACCCATCTGCTAAAGCACCTTTGTCACCATGGAGACCAGTTGGCCATTGCTCATCCAATCAGAGCTTGCTTTACCCAGACAAGTGTTGAGCCTGGGGTTCTTAAGACAGACAAGTGTAGGACTTTGGGAACAGGATTGATCCTGCCCCTCTTCTCCCACACATCAGTGGTGGTGGGAGCAGCACACATGTCCCCGAGACTGCACTCTGTGGCGTTTGACCCAGCCTTTGGGAAGAGAACCTTAGGAAGCCCGTGTCAGCCATTCTGAAATGAACCCGCCAGCACCAGGTACCAGCTGTGTGTCTGCAGCAGGTGAACGAGGTGAGCAGTTCAGATGGTGCCTTCCCAGCTAGTTATGCAACCAGCCATTGCACCTTTGTGAAGAGGATGCTGAGCACAGTGGAGGACCTGGGGGAGGGATGGAGCGACTCTACCCATGCATGTAGTGCCTCCTTTCCACAAAGCATCCCTGATCCCCTGGCTACAGTTGATCTTCCTCTCAACTTGTGGGGTACTTTTTCTTCACTGTCCTGGTGGTATAACCCTGGGCTTCTTGAAGGACACCTCCATCCTCATGTGCTACATAGTAGGTGCACAAAAGCCCTTCTGCCTCCTGTGGAGCGTTAAGTCCCGTCTCCCCCCGCCGCCCCCAGGCTGGCAGCTTTGCCATACCTGGCTTCCGGTTCATCTGATTTCTCAGGCCCTACTCCAGGGTCAGGCACTCAGCCAGGCCCTCCTCCTGGAACCTAGGTAAAACTCCTCTGTCACCTGCGCCACCCAAAGTGTCATTCCTTCAAAGTGCGGAGGGCAGAGGCGCCGCACTAATCTCAGTCTAGTCTAGTCACTCCATTTGCTCGAATGTACACGTAGGAATGCTTGTCCTTCATGAGGCTGGAGGGAAGTTTCTAGTCCTTATGGAGAGAGGGTCAGTGTGGTGCTGACCACTCAGAGAGCAGTCTTTCTCTGCCAGTTCTTGGCTGGCCCTGCAGTTAAACTGCCCCTTTCCCAGAAAGGTGACAAGGACAGAAATAGAAAGTCCCAGGGACTGTCACTGGTTGGGAACCAGCAGGGGTGTTCAGAGGGCCAAGGCTGGTACCTATACTCCAGTCCATCACTTTCCCCCTAATCCTGAGAACTGTCCACACTTCAGCCAGGCAGTGATTGTGACCCGTGGGGGCTTTGGAGGGTCTTCCCTGTCCCTTCCCAGCCGCAGATGTATCTGTACCTCAAGCCAGGACATTGCTTGTCTGTGAGCCCCAGTTCTCACAACTCTAAAATGGAAACATGAGCAGCACTGTCATGGAAGGGCAGTGTTGAAAGCCCCATGCAGGGCTCTTGGTTGGCACCGTGTGGACCCAAGTTTCCTTCCTGTACACGCCCAGCTTTGCAGTGGTGGGAAGGCCAGGGTTGCATGTACCCTCACCATCTAGGGTTCTGGCTTTTCTCTCTAAGTTTCATGGTTAGCTTGAGAAAGGAGTCACTTCTCATTCTGCAGTTTGAACAAGAGCTAGCTGGGCATGGTGGCACACATCTTTAATCCCAGCGCTGGGGAGGCAGAGGCAGGCAGATCTCTTGAGTTTGAGGCCAGCCTGGTCTACAGAGCCAGTGCTACACTGAGAGGGCCTGCCTCAGAAAAGGAAAAGAGAAAAAAAAGCAAGCACTTACTCGTTCTGTCTCCCGAGACACTGCCGTCGCTTCTGTGCTCTTGGGCATCCTCCGCCCCTGTAGCAAAAGTCTTCGTTGGTGAGGTGCACAGGGCTGCAGCTAAATGTCAGACACCCGTGACCAGAGCTGCATACGCTTTCACAAAGTTCGTGGTGAGGGTCCCAGAGACCTGATACCCGCTGGGGCTGCTGAAGCCCCAGAGACTGCTTCTTTATTCTGTACATTTGCCACGGGAGGCTTGAGAGCATAAACTTGTGTCTGGCCCTGCCACCAAGTTGGCATGGAGGAACTTGCCTCAGGGCAGGAATTGAGTGAGTAGGAAGTGGAAATTCAAAGCAGTCCTTGGCAAGGGAGGTGGGCAGCTCTTCATGGCCATTACCCACAGCTGTGGCCCCTGGAAGTCCCCTCTGGCTTGCCCTTGATACCTACCCAAGTCCCAGGAGCAGTCTGGTGGTGAAGGAGTTAACGACTAGGAACTGGCTTGTGCTTAGCTGCTTGTCAAACTCTATTTAGTAGAGGCTGGAAAGAGAGATAGAGGGTGGGTGAGGAGAAGCCCCAGCTTGCCAAGAGTTAAACCCCGGTCCTGCATGGTTTTGGAGGGGGGCAGCTCCAAATCCTCCTTTGAGTCACTTCCTTCTGTGGGGCGGGAGTGTTGTGTGTCTGCAGCTGGCAGTGGCGCACACCGCACTCCGTGTCCCGGGAGCTGCAGCTCACCTGACTGGGCAGCAGGCTGCCTGAGGGGAGGCACTGGGCCCTGGTGGTGCGCTCAGACTCTGCTGCTTCCCGGCTGCAGTCTCTAGGGAGCGGGGAGGAGGAGGAGGAGGACGCAGAGGGAGGGGAGGAGAAACCGGAGCCCCACACCCGCCGCTGCTTCGGGACTGCCCCACTAACAGTCCCTGCTAAGCACTTGTGCGCAGACCGCGACGGCTCTCTCTAGAACTGCTTGTGCGCCTCTCCACATTTCTGCCCGGAGCTGGACCGGCAGGCTGGCCGCTGGCATGACGGACATCCTGCCTCAGCCCGACTGCAGCCTGAAGGCAGTGTGCGAATCCTTGGAGCACTGCTGCCTCGATCAGCTGGAGGAGCCAGGAAGCAAGCGTGCGCCCAATACTGGCGCCCGGCTCTGGGGCCGAGTGCGCAGTAAGCTGCTCCGTCATAAGGTGCCAGCAGGGGCTGGAGGGGTGGCGGAGGGATAGAAGGGGCTGCAGGGCTGAGGGAGGGCTGGGGCCGCTGGGGACTCTACCTCTGCACTACTGCTCCTGCTGGATCCCGGAAGTCCCAGGACAGAGGCTGGAACATGGGTATGAGTATGCTTTAAGTGGCTTGAACTTAGTGATAAATGCTAGCGGCAACCCCCACCCCACCCCTGGCTGCCTTCTCTGTGGCTGTCCCTCGTTCAGCAGAAGGAGGTTTGTCTCCTAAGCAAGTGGACTCTGCCTGGCTTCCTCCTGAGTATAAGCTGGCAGGCATAGAAATAGACAGACAGCCTCACTGGATCGTATTGTCCTCCCAGGAGCCCAGTACAAGCATGATTACCCCCAACCGTCTCTTATGGATGTCAGCTCTCCATCCGTTTTTTTGCTGATGGGCACCTCAGCATGCTCTGCCATGTGAGCTTTCTTTGTGCAAGCTGAAAGGATCATTGCCACCCGGGAGGAGGGACTGGTGGTGGAGAGGGAGTAATGTGCTGAGTCTAGGGGCTGTAGACTGCTTCTTTAGGGACCACCCAGACAACTGCTGGCCTGGTGCCAACTGGGCATCCAGCAACTCACACAGCATGTCGGGGTTCCTGACCAAGCTAGGCCAGGGCAAGCTCCCTGCAGGGTCTTGCCTACAGCCCCAAACCTGAGTTGGGATTAAAGTCTGAGATAGAAGCTAACTGTCCTGCAGCTGGGCAGGCTGCCTTGGGGCTGGCTTTCGGCCCTGGCCTCAGGCAGCCAAGGAGAAGCCAGACCCAGTGCCCAGCACACAGTAAATGCTTGATAACTCTACAGACCAGATCAACTGCCTAAGTTATTACAAGGTGCCGGTTCTGGCTGGCCAGAGCCCTGGTAATCCTTCACCTGGACCTGGAATTTGTGATGGGACTCGCAAGTGTCCCTAGATCTCAGAGGAAGATCTTCTGCCAATCTCTGTGCCAACCAGCCCCTGCCAAGAAGAATGATCTTGGGCCCATTGGCTCCTGTTTGGTTTGGTCTCCGGCCAGTGAGGTATACTTGACCCTATAGAGGTGACATCAGTCCTGGAAAGTGCTGGGCAGGGCAGCAACTTGAGCTGTCCTGCTTTGGCCCCTGGGTCACCTTCAGTCTCCCTGGGGACCAAGCGAGCAGAGCCCTACTGGCCCTGGCAGCTACCAGAGCCCCTCTGTGCTGAGGCAGCTGTCTGTTGCCGGCAGCTTGGAGCCATCCCCACCCTGTCCTCCTCTCCTAGGTCTTGCTGAGGCCAGCAGACACCAGCCCAGAGCACATCATTCCCAAACCTCAAGGTTGGCAAGAAAGTGCTCTAGCAGGTTCCTGACCTAAAGTTAGCCAGTCAGAGCCTCCGCAGTCTACCTGCCTGCTACCCTGGGTGTACCTGGCAGGGAGGGTTAAAATTCTAAACCTTGAAAGCCACATTTTCGGTTCTCCTTTCATTTGCGGCTGGCGAAACAGAAGCCACTTTAGGAACTCACTGGCCGGCTTGGCTTCCAGTGGCATCTGACAGTTCCGTTTCTCCTGTGATCTCTGGCTGAGGGTGGCGAGCCCGCCAGGTGCTGGGCTGCTGAGCCTGTTGGTGCCAGTGTGATTGCAGGGTGGCCGTGGCGCAGGGCTGTGCTTTGTAGCTGGTGATTCAGTCCCCTAGGACATGCTGTGTGACAAAATGTGTCGGTGTCATTGACACTGCAGGTGACAGGGACATCTCCCTTCCTGAGCCTGCCTCATTGTGCATAGGGCCAGTGTGTGTGTGTGGGGGGGGGGGGGGAGCCTGTTTTTGTCTCCCTTCTGTAGCTGAGCTAGCCTACTTATTTCAGAGTGGCTCACTGCCAGGCTAAGGGTGCTGAGATGAGGTCTTAGGTGGGGCGGGGGAAAGGTTCTGCCCAGCCTGACAGGAGGGATCACCTTATTAACTCTCTGCCCTAAGAATTTGATGTCGTGAATGCTGAGATACCTGTGGCCTTTTGCTCCCCTCGAACCAAAGCCATTAAAAGCCAGAGGGGAGGGGAGCGTGACTCATCTAGGACCCCTCACTGGGCCTGAAAAGTCTGTTCTGATAGAACGGTCCTGATGTTAAAATAGAGCCTTTGAAATAGCGTGAGATCTGTGTTTGCTGGAGGAACGGAGACGGAGGTCCAGGGACTCCCCTAGGGGCCATGCTGGAGTTGCTTTTGTCCGCAAGGAGAGTTCTGGGGCTGAAGCCTCATTCTAGGCCCTGGCTTGGTGGTTGGTTTGTTGTGCAAGCATTTAGCAGAGGACACACGTGGCACTTGGCTTTGTGGGTTCTGCCAGGACGTGCAGTATTTAACTTGCATTTCAATTTCTTCTTCTCCTCTCTCTCTCTCTCTCTCTCTCTCTCTCTCTCTCTCTCTCTCTCTC
>CABHPQ010144783.1:14899-29337 GCA_902168405.1 Peromyscus aztecus
ATCATATTCAAGTAGAGCAAGCTCAGGGTTTTTGCCCTTCCTTCTATCCTGCCTGGGTCTAGATTCTTAGGTTGAACCTAAGAGGGGAAGGGACTGAAGGAGGAATTCCATTCCTAATCCTAGAACAGCCCAAGGTTTTAGTAAGGCCCCTTGTGGGAATCACAGAGGCTGAGTAAGAAGCCTGAAGCACAGCCAGGCCACAGACGTTTGTCTAGTGAGGAAATCAAGACTGTTATATTTCACTCACCCGAGACAAAGATGCTTCTCATTCAGACCAGATAGATACTGGCCAGAAGTGGAGATTCGGTCTGAATTGAAGATACAGGGGGCAGAGGAGAGTTGAGGAAAGCTTCTGAGCCTTTGTCTCTGTTTCAAAGAATGGCCATGTGGGCCTGAGAAGTCCAGGATTTTGAAGAGCTTCTCTTAGCAAGAGGGGGGCTGATGTTGCTAAGTGCACCTGTTCTGTGATGGCTGTTAACCCCACCCTGTTTACTAAAGGGTCAGAGGTAGTACCTGAGAAAGGATAAGATACAGGACACCTTGAGGACAGTTGTCTGGGGGACCTTAGAGCTTAGGAGGACTGTAGAAGAGGGTTCCATTGTTAGCTTGAGGACCGTAGAAGAGGGTTCCATTGTTGGGACAGCTCCTAGTCCCCTCTAGTGTGTCATTCAGCTTGACAGATCTTTCCAGCACAGGTTTGGGTACAACATGCACATCCCAAGACATTCACTTAGCCATTTCCCAGCTGTTCCTGCCATCGAGGGTTCAGGAGTACTAGATATAAGATACACACCTGTCTTAGGCTCACTCATTCATTCTGGCTCTCAACATCAAGAGACCTTCACACTTGTGTGGTGGCACAGACCTGTCACCCTACTCTTCAAAGCTGAGACAGGAGGACCACCACATATGTGAGTCTAGCCTGTGCTACATTGAAAGCTAAATGGTGCCAGGTGGCAGTGGCGCATGCCTTTAATCCCAGCACTCGGGAGGCAGAGCCAGATGGATCTCCATGAGTTCAAGGCCAGCCTGGTCTACAGAGCAAGCTCTAGGACAGGCACCAAAAAAACAGGTTTCGAGAGAGAAACCCTGTCTTGAAAAACAAAACAAAACAAAAAAAAAAAAGGAAAAACCAAAACAACAACAACAACAAAATAAAAATTAAAAAAATAATAATAAAGAAAGCTAAATAATGAAACCCTTCCTGAGAAGGAGGTAGGGAGGAGAGAGAAAAGCTTCTGCAGTAGAAATGCCCTGGCTGTGGCTGCCTGATGCTCAGCCCCGCGGCCACCCTCCCTGACTCCTCACTCTCAAAGAGAAGAGCTTGTGTTGTGTGCCTTTGCCATTCACGGACCCAGCCGCATCCCTACAGTAGTTCTTCAACTGTAGACAAAAGAACAGGAGCACTTCCCCCAGGGACTAGAGACCCTACAACCCTCTTCCTCCCAGACCTCTGTGGGGGCACGACTGTGCTCAGACCATCAGGTGGGAAGGAGGGTTTCTGGGACCACACGAATAGTCTCTCAACCCCAGCTCCCCCACCTTCCACTGAGCTGTCTCTCCAAAGTCTGTGACTCTGCATATCTGATGCACTGTAGCCCCCTGCAGATACAGAGCTGCGCTGTACACAATGTGCTGGTGCATGGGGTTTGTGCACCCTGAGATGGAAGTCCTTGCTCAGGATGAACTTGTCAAAGGTTTTGGCACCTGGATGTCTTAGCTCTTGGTACTGTGTGAGGTAAATGCCAGGCCTCTCTGGTGCTTTCCAGCATGTCTGATCCTATACACAGGGTGGCCAGTTGGCCCTCCTGGGCTTGGTGCCCTGCTTTTAGATGGCCTTGGACCAGAGGTTTCTGAGCCTGCCAACCAAAGTGGTTCCTCAAAGGCCAGAGCTGCTGGCACCCAGGGCTGCAGTAGTGTCCAGAGATAGTGAGGTCCCGGGCCCAGTACAGAGCTGTGGAGGGCATTAGGAAGGCTCCCTGAAACCTCTGCAGGTGTTCTCTGGGGGTGTCCACATGTTGGTGAAGGGCACTCAGATGCAGGGACTCGGCCTTCTGCTGACCTGACAAGGGACTATTTGTCTTCCTTTCGTCTGTCACAGCATGCTGGGGACAGGAAGGAACACTGGCATTCCGTCAGCTCCCTGGTGGCCTAGAGGAACACACCACCCCCTGCTCCTGGGACCCGCTCAATGCCCAGGAGAAAGCCAATGTCAGTCTTGGGTTTCCAGGAGCCATAGACCAGGTGTGTTGTCTTTGGTCCCACAGGAGCCATAGGAGCTATTCCTGGGCTTCTGCAGAGAGGGATAGGCGCCTGAGGAAATGTCCCCTAGCCCGGCTTAGCTTGAAACAGGGCCTGAGACAACTGCCATCATCTCTGTCCTGGACAGTGACCCTAACTAAAGCTGGTGCCTCAGACAAACAGAGCCAGTGCAGTGGCGCCCACAGCACCCATTCCCATCAGGTGCTGTGCTCATGCTCTAGAACACCCCCTCGAAGCTCCCCCGGATTCGCGTGACACAGACCTCTAGAGGAGAAAGTGTCCTGAGTTGGTAGGAGCCAAGGGGCTTCATTCTTTCAGTCTTGGAAAAATGGCTTAACTTGCCGTGAGACCTTGGATAAGTCTCTTCTTTCTGGAGTCAGTGCAGTGAAGGAACCGAATAGGATGATCTCCGTGGATCCAGCTCATACGATGGTCTTGGCTAAGACTTAATTCCTATTCCTAAGCTTTAAACTCTCCACATCCAGGAGAGTCTGGAGGGAGAGGCCACATGGCTTGCATGTGGGCCATGGCCAGCCATTCACCGAACATGGAGAAGAGAGGCAAATGGGAATGTTTGGCTCCTGTCTTGAAGGAACCCTGGTAGGAAGCTATTGCTGTCTCCATCCCCCACATCCTGGGGCATAGATGTCGACGGAGTGCCTCCTGTGTGCAGGGCCAAGGGACATGGAGGGGCCCAGGCAGGGAGGCCTGATCTAAAGAAGTCAGTCAGTGAGTAGGGTAACTTGAGGCTGGATGATTTGGGAAGAAAAGAAAATAGGGTAGTGGATTAGAGAGGGAGAGTTGGCAGGCTTAGCATGGAGAATTTAAATGGTGGACTTTCATGGTTTAGCTGTGGAAGATCTAGGGACAGTGCAGTCCAGACAAAGTAACCTACAGACGGAAGCCCCAGCACAGGTGTGTCCAGAGGCAGGCAAAGGTCATGCAGAGTGGAGGGATCGAAGTTGAAGGCATGAGGACCCGTCAGCGACCAAGAAGGAAGCCCCTGGAACCTTTCAGCACCACTTGGTAATGTTGGTGTGTTTTGAGCATGACTGGGTCCCAGGCATCAGTCTTAGCTCTTGATACTCTGAGGTAAGTGCTGGTGTTCTCCATGCCATTTTATATTTGAGGGAATGGAGGCTTAGAGAGTGACCCAGATGATGTCACATGGTGCTTAGCAGAGGAGCTGGCTCTTAAATCCAAACAGCTTGGCTCTATATATAGGCTCTCACCTATACCACCAGCCTTATGTGGCCTCCAAGGAGGAGGCCCAGAACTTCCCCGGGCCCTATGGCTCTTTCTCAGCTGTCCAGTGAGCAAGGTGGCCATGCAGCCAGTTGATAACCTAGATGGAAACATGTGGAGGGGCAAGGTTCCTGCCCGTCTGCTTTGTGGGTAGGGTGTGCCACCTGGCCCAGTTTGCTGTACCTCAGCGGCCACAGGGATGCTGTTGATGATGTATGTGAATGTGAGACTCGGAGCAGATGTGAGGCCTGGAGAGGAGTCTATTCAGATCCGCACAGTGGAATTGCCAGTGTCCCCATTTTCACTAGAAGTAGGCTCTGTCTGTAGAAAAAAATGTTCCTAGCCGGGGTGGGGAGGTAAAGTCAGTTTCTGAAGAGGACTTTGTAATTCTTATGAAACCACTGCAAGTCGAGGCCTTTGAGCCCATGGTGGTCTTCCAGACCCTTGGCATTCCAACAGCAGCCAGCTTGGACTTTGGAAAGCCTACTGCCTCAGGCAGCTGAGGGTCTCCTCCGCTGCTTTGGTCCTGAACGCCTCCAGACTGGGCTGTCGCCCCTGCGCTTGCTGCCCTGCTGACCCCAGCATGGCCCTGGGCAGGGGCAGGGTGGAATACTTATTTTTTACTTGCAGCTTGGCCCTGGGGTGAAATCCTGAGGTTGGGCCTGAGTAGCAAAGGCCTTGGCAGAGCGCCAGGGCTAGTGGAGAGGTGAAGGTCCACAAGCGGCCTAGTTTTGAGTTTCGTCTGCTTCTCCTCAAAGTTCAGCCATGCCCAGCCAGAGGCTAAGAGTGTGGTCTACCTAGGATAGGCTGAGCGCCCTGGGTGGAGCGCAGGGAAAGGCAGGTTGCTGTGGGACTAAGACGCTAACCTGGCTTCAATAAAAGCCTCCTTCAGAGCTGCTAAACCCCTTCCATATGTGGGCCTTGGGAACTTGAGAGTTCTTGAGAGAGGGCGGGGAAGCAAGGAGAAGCAAAGGGGCCTCCCCTGGGTGTCTCAGACTAGGGAGTCAGCTTAGCTCACCTGTGGCTGGCATGGGAGGAGAGGACAAACCGTGGCCACAGAGCACTTTCAGAGCGGCCTGGTGGCCAGCCCTGCTGTACCTCCTCCAGAGGGAGAGGCCTAGAAAGGCAGAGCTGGCTGGGCTTCACAGTGAGGCTGCCAGGCCACTGGGAAGATGAGGCGACAGTTTCCTGAGCCTGACCCTGGTCTCTTCTGACCCAGTTGCTGAGCTGGAAGGCAGGATGGAGGCATGTTCCTCTGCCCTTCCCTGAGCTCAGCAGCCACGTGGACAGAATCTTAAGTGCCCTGCTGCAGGAAGGCGAGGCTGTCTCTTGGCAGATCCCGTTCCCCGCTGCCTGCCCTGCTGTGCCTCTCATGCCTGTGGTATGTCCCAATGACAGGCTGGCTTAGTTTTCCAAGGGAGCCAGCCCTAAGCCTGTGACGGCACTGAAGGCCAGGGAAAGTCAGCCCGAGACCGCCACTGTGGCCTCCGTATCGTACCCACAGCCGACACGGTACCTACCAGGCTCAGGGCCCAGGCTCCATGGCCTGGTCAGCCAGTGACAAGGATCCCCAGAAACACCCAGACTACCTTTCATTTAGTACCTGTTAGCAGCTGGTTTTATTGAGGTTCTGGACTCACGCGACTCCTGCGCTGCCTCTCGTCAGAGCGAGCGGCTTTAGCACCCAGGATTTATTGCCCGTGTTAAGAAGCGTTTCATTTTTATAAATCTCGAAGACTTTGTGAGGGGAGACTCTTCCCTTCCAGAAAAGGGCAAGGATGGGTCTCCGTCTCGGGAGGCCACAGGCACAGTGAAGTAGAACGGCAGGAGCCGCCCCGGGGGCGGGAGGTCAGGTCTCCGGTGCTGTGGAATTGACAGGAGGGACTCTAAGAAAGGGGGTGGGACGGGAGCACCTGACTCTGTCCTGCCCTAGCCTACCAGGAGGGGACTTTGTGTGGGAAAAGAGGATGGATGGGGTGACAAAGAGCAGCAGAAATCCGCAGAAATCCCCCAAACCTGGACTCAGTAAAATGCTTGCAAAATCAGCTTGCTCCCCTGCCTCCTGGAAAAGCAGATTTCTTAAGCGTAGGAACTTGCTTTAAAATGTTTTATTACAATTAAATTTACACACACACACACACACACACACAAGAGAGAGAGAGAAAAGAAAAAAAGAAAGGGGGTCTCCCTTTCGGAGGTGGAGGCCTGGAACCTTGCTGAACTTGTCATCAGGGGTATGCCTCATCCACTGAGCCCGTGGGTGCATCCTCCCAGAGTACTGCTTCCTGAAGATTGCTCATACCTCTGCCTCTCTCCACTGAGACCCGAGGTGGCTGGCTCTGCCTTTCTGTCTGTCCCATCTGCTCATAGCAGGGCCTCTTACTGAAGATGAAACAGCCCCATGAGGGCCTGTCAGAAAGTGAACCAACCCTCCTCTTTCCCTGATGGGCTAAGCTGTGTGATAGAGGACGTGCGGCATAGTGGAATGTGACCCAGCAGTCAGAATTCAGGCCTGAAGATGGTTTTGTCACCCGATAGAGAATAGGAAGAGAGACTCCAGTGATAAGAGTCACACAGACTTGCTTTGTGCCTCCTAAATGTCAGGCCCAGGAAGTGGCCAAGAAGTGACAGGGTTACCTGCCTGGGCTGCTGAAAGCTGGGCCTGGGGAGGAAGGGCTTCCCCATCTGAAGATGTTCCCGAAACTCACACTGAGTGTCCTCTATCCCTGGAGCTTCTGAGCCTCACCCTTAGAAGACCATGTGGGCGCTTCCTGCCCTACATACCGGCCACTTCGTCTGCAAAGAGTGACAGCTGACTGGGATTCTCGCAGAGCCCCTGCATTGTGTGGCTCATGGCCTGGTGCACTCTTGGACAATAGTCTACAGGCCTCCACTTCTCTTAGGGAGAAGGCAGAATGTGTGGATGGAGACTGAATGCACAGACAGTTGAGTTGCTGTGTGTATATGGCCACTGCTTAATAACTTTCTCTAAGGGGTTTGGGGACCTGTTTCTCTCTTACCTGAGCCCTGCCCCGGAGGAGCCTCTCTGCAGGTATGTTACCTGTGGCTCTCTCCCACCTAGCCCCTCATAAGCCCCATCTACCTTTCTCCTTCACATGGTCTGCTATCTCCCACTCAGTGCCTGTGCCCGGGACCCATGGATGGCACCTGTCTTCTGGGACTCAGGGTTGTCCCCTCCGACTGACATCCCCAGGGCTGGCTCCTGTACCCTGAGCACTAATCTAATCAGGAAATAGCAGAGTCCACAGTTCCCAGGGGTTATAAATAGTCGCAGCAACTCAGGCAGCATCATTTCTCTGGAAAATGTGCCATGTCCCTCTCGGCGCCCCACCCTCCCTTCTCTGTATTTAAATGACATCCTGAAATAGACGTGGTTTCTCAAGGCTGCCGGCCTCCTGGGAAACGGAGCATCATTGTCAGGGCACCGAGAAGCTGGGCAGGTCTTTGTAAGGGAGTGTTAGAGCCACACCTGTGGCAGGAACCAAGGGACATGGTAGTGGTGGGGACTCAGAAAAGAAGGGCGCCTTTCTCATAGCTGTTCTGAGAAAGGCTGGAGCATGTGAACCCACAGCAAGCCAGAGCTAGACCTTAGCATCAGCAGGGGCCTTACCTGTTTCAGAAGCTCCCAGGAGCAGGGTGGGGGTGGGGGTGGGGGCGCACATCTTTAATCCCAACGCTTGGGAGGCAGAGGCAGGAGGATCTCTGTGAGTTCAAGGCCAGCCTGGTCTACAGAGTGAGTTCCAGGACAGCCAGGGCTACACAGAGAAACCCTGTCTGGGGGTAGGGGTGTGGCGGGCAGGGGAGCTCCTATGAAAATAGACTCATATGGGGAAGAGAAGAAACAGGAAGTTTGTTCTAGAAGCAGCTAGACACCAGACTCCATCCCAAGAGGTCTGGTGTTTCTTCTGAAAGAATCATGGTGCCAGCAGCCGCCACTCCAAAGTACAGGAACCAGGTTAGTCGTGTTGCATGGTGTCCTACAGATTGAGCAAAGAGAAAGTCGGGGAGACTTGACTGCACCCAGCACCCATTCCCTGGGTCTTGGACACTGGGCAGGTTCCTTGTACTGTTTAAGTCTCTGTGTCCTGGTCTTCAGAATGGGAACGACTGTGAAGGCTTAAACCACACTAGTGGTTGATGAACTGACGTGTGTGCAAAGGGTTTGTCACAGAATGCTCAAACTCTGTCAGGCAGCCCTGTGAGGTAGGCATGGCTACCTACCACTGTGAAGAAGTCAAGGCTCGTGGAGCCTCAGTGACCCACCAAATTCATGAGGTAGAGTGGGAGCCCCATGTCAGCCCTGACCTGCCATTTCCAAACTCAGGTTATGTGTGGATGCCACTCCAGGGGTGGGGACCATTGGCTCTATCAAGAGGAGGTGCCAGATCATAGGGTACCAAGACAGAAAAGGGGTGTAAGGTGAATCCTGGTAGGTGTCAGGACATCAAAGAGCCTGAGGTTTCTGCTGGTGCTTAGAAAGACTTACTTTAGCCTGGCAGTGGTGGCGCACGCCTTTAATCCCAGCACTCGGGAGGCAGAGCCAGGTGGATCTCTGTGAGTTCGAGGCCAGCCTGGGCTACAGAGTGAGATCCAGGACAGGCACCAAAACTACACAGAGAACCCTGTCTTGAAAAAAAAAAAAAAGAAAGAAAAAGAAAAAAGAAAGAAAGACTTACTTTCAAAAGGATTGGCCCTAAGCCAGGCATGTTTATGCGCATCTGAAATCCCAGCACTCAGAGGCTGAGGCAGGAGGATTAAGAGTTCCAGGGCAGCCAGGGTGACATAGCAGGACCCTGTCTCAGAAACCTCCATTCAAGGGATGCATCTGTCTCAGTCAGCTGGGGAAGGGCAATTGAGATAGATCCCTGTACCCTGTGTGGCCACTTCTAGGGGATAGAATCAGGGCAGACAGAAGCCCTGTCTAGGTACAGAAGAGGAACTGGTAAAAAGCAGGCCGAGGATTTGGGGACAAAAGCTGAGAGAAAACGGAAGTTCAGGCCAGAGTTGGGGCTTCTGTCGGGACTCACTAGAGTCCGCGGCCTCAAGCCTTCTGAATGAGAGGGCCTAGGCAGCATCACACTGGTAGCCGTTTGTTGGAGGCCGTCCTGTGGGCAGGGGCTCTGCCCAAGGAAGATGTGTGCATTGGTTCTCCCCATGCTGCATTCTTTCTGTTCTTAATCCCATTCCTCCTCCATGCACGGAACTGACTGTTGGACCCAGGGCTTGAGCCTCTGCAGCCTAGATACAGGCTCAGAGCCAGCCAGGTGTAACCCCAGACCCCTACAGAGGGGACCGGCGCAGGAAGGGCCTGGGCTGACTCACATACATATCCCCCCACCCCCACCCCTGGGGACAGTGGCCTGTGTTTAGGCACACGTACCCCTGAAGGTATAGAGATTTGCCCAGGATAAAGGTGGGCAGGGAGAGTTGAGTCAACTCCGATCCCTTGGAGGAGAGGGGCAACTTCTGTGCGGCACTGTGCGCCTCACTCTGTGCTGGCTCCTGACCACATTGTCAGATGGGCCTTGTCACCTCAAAAGATGAGCTCATTCTTGTGTTGAAGTGGATGATGGTGGGTGTTGAGTCACTATGGTAATTAGATTCCACTGCATACACTTAAAGAATGATGTCATCACTTTAAGATGTCAATATTTACATTATCCTGGAAATGATATTCTTTACAGCTACTTAAACTTGCCATAGTAATGTTGAGATGTTGACTTTAAAACATGCTGAGGTGGAGGACAGCTGGGGATATAAATGCACGGGCATCGTGTAGTTTGAGCGTCTCGTTCTCCTTGTAGGTGCCAAGAGCTCAGTGCCCTCAAGGAAATCGGGAAACCCTGGTGTCCCCTCACTTTCCACGCTCATCTAAGTGTGTACTGTGCGTTGTGTTCTCTCAGTGTGCAGTTGATGTGTCTGTGAAATGAGGTGACAGTCCCCTCTGACTGTAATGTGGTCAGAGCCCAGCACAGTGTTACGAGCCCGGTGTCTCATAGAAGGCCCCTCCTCTTCAGGGAATCGGGGCCGTCCCTTGGAAAGACTCGGAGGAGTGGGCGGAGGACTGTGTGCTCAAACTACTTCAACAGGTTGATTTAAAGATAGCATCTAGGCTTCTGCCTTTCCAACCCTTTTCCTGTCTTGTAAAGCAGCTGCTGACCGATAGGGAAGCTGGGGCTCTGACCTGTCCTCCTTCTCTCCCCCCCCCCCCCCGCCCCCCGCAGCTGGATCCACAGACTGTGGAAACCAAGAACTGGCATACGGATGTGATTGAAATGAATGGGGTAAGGACATCGGAGCCATGGCGGCCACCCTCCTGCCACCCTCCCCTGGGCGCTAGACTGCTTGCACCTCCCTCAGACCAGTGTCCTCTCTTTGGCCACACCCTTCCCCATCCCAGCTGCAGGTGTGCATGGAGCCCTGCCAGCTTGAGGGTAGCCCTGTTTACAGTCCTGGGGAGAGAGACCCTGTGTTTGGTGACACTCATGCCCTGGGGGATTTGTATCTACTCCACCCCCTGACCAGATCAAAGTGGAATTCTCCATGAAATTTACCAGCCGTGACATGAGCCTGAAGAGGACCCCATCCAAAAAGCAAACCGGCGTCTTTGGAGTGAAGATCAGCGTGGTGACCAAGTAGGTGTTGCCGTGGAGACTGAGTAGCTTTGGTACCCGGGTGCCCGCCATATCCCACCTTCCAGCCCCCCCTGCCCATGCCACAGGCAAGCAGTTTGGAGGCCAGAAACGGCTCCTAGGATACTTTAGAAATAAGTGGTCCAGGATGGAAACAGTGGAGCGGTCCTGGGGGAAGCCAGAGTGTCTGTGCCCTGCAGTCAACAAGAAGTGACAGTGGCCGTGGGCCCACGTTTGGGCTTGGCAGCAGTAAACTGGAGTCAGGGTGGCTGGCTGGGAAAGGGCCACACCCTTTCGGTCACCCTGCCCCTCTGGGCGCTTTGTTCCCAGGTCTTGACCTACCCTGCTTAGCTTCCCCACGAACATTTTCTGTTTGTTGTTTTTCCTGTTTCCCTGAACATTTTTTTTTTTTTAATTGCATGGCTAGGGTGCAGACCCAGGGTCTCACACTTGGTACAGAAGTGCTCTGCCACTGAACTCCCCTACCCACGAGCACTCGAATCCAATGGGATGTTCTTTCACCAGTCTCTAGGACTTCTTCCACTCATGCTCGATGCCGTACCTCAGCAAGCAGGCTTTAGGGAATGGGATAGCCTCTTCCCCAGGCCTTCCTTGCCTTGACTCCTGACCCGAAGGGCTCCAAGCTGCACAAGGCTGAGAAAGGCTGTGGAGGAACTAGAGGGCACAGCCGGTGTGAGAAGCTCCCTCCCTCCATCCGTCTCCTGTGCACCCATGTCCTGCAGACGGGAGCGCTCCAAGGTGCCCTACATCGTACGGCAGTGTGTGGAAGAGGTGGAGAAGAGAGGCATTGAAGAGGTCGGCATCTACAGGATATCAGGGGTGGCCACGGACATCCAGGCACTGAAGGCCGTCTTTGATGCCAGTGAGTAAGGAAGCCCAGTGGGCATGGATGGTTCCCGAGCAGCTGGTGGAGAGCAGAGGAGCCTTGGTCTGTAGTTTGTGGTAGCGTGAGGGAAGCTGTTTCTGAGACCCCCTGACAAGTTAGTTACATGTTTTACATCTTGTCACTTAGTCTCTCTCCACTCAAATAAGGATGGCATTCAGAGAGGTCAGGTCTCTTACTCTGGGTTACCCAGCGTGGAGGTTTTTGTACCTCAACTTCGCTGAGACCTTTGGGACTCCAGAATATATATTGCTGGCTCAGGCTCCTCTCTGCTGCTGTCTCTGGGCCCTGTTACCATGGGGCAGGTCTTCCTCGACAGAGCCCTTCTGTGGTGGGGTCTGGCCTTCGGTTTCCTCTTCTCCATCCTGCTGGGTCAGGCTGAGACAGTGTTAGCATACCCAATGCCCAGAATGCCTGAACTAGGTCTGGGTAGATAAGGATAGGATAGGGGCTGAGAGCGTGCTGGAATATGGCTCCCAGGAACATGCCATTAGGTGTGTGCTGTGTGGTGTGGATATGGCTCTGGTACTCTGGGTGACAAGTTATGTCCCTCCTCTCTGTGGGAAGCCACAGCAGATAGACCCAGCTTGTCCCCTGCTGCCCTTTCCCACAGATGACAGCTGAGTTGACGTAACAGAGCTGGTGGGCACCACGTATGTCCTGCCTTTGTAAGGGGAAGCCAGGGGCTGAAGTGCCGTGGGTCGGGGTCTGAGGGACAGGAACCATTCTGAGGGCTGCCAGTGAGGAACAGGTGTCCCAGGTCAGTGCAGCCTCAGGCTCTGCCCCCTCCTGTACAGATAACAAGGACATCCTGCTGATGCTGAGCGACATGGACATCAACGCCATCGCTGGCACCCTCAAGCTCTACTTCCGGGAACTGCCGGAGCCCCTCCTCACAGACCGACTTTACCCAGCCTTCATGGAGGGCATCGGTGAGGTTTCCGGCGTCCTGAGGGTTGGCTGGGCTAAGTCTCCTAGGCTGCTAAAATGTAAAGCAGGAGATGCCCCGGGCATTCCTGCCAGTGGCTTGTCTAGTGTCCCCTCCCTCTCGTGGCTGACGGACCTGAGAGTGAGGTGCGAAGGTGGACTCTGGTCCCTTGTCCCCTGCCTTGGTGTCCTCTTTATGGCTCCTCCTTACAAACTGATCTGCTTCCTAGAAACAGAGGCGTTTAGGGAAGAAGGCGCTGAGCTGCTAGCTCCCAGGGCCAGAGGGAAGCTGGTTTAAACCATAACATACTGGGGACAGCTGTCCTGAGCCCCACAGAATGGCTCTCCTCATTGCCCAGGTACTAGCCAGTGGAGCTCCTGTGCCCACCTAGATGGGCCTCTTCCAGGCCTGGCACAGTGCTCCCATCTTCTCCTGAGGCAGACAGGGCTTTGGACCCCATGGAGAATGTGAAACCTAGGGGAGGCTGGTCAGTGTAGGCACCAGCCTCAGAAGTGTTTGACGGGAAACATCCCACCCCTAGTAATGTGCAACTACTGGATTAAACTACCATAGAGTATGGGTTGTGTGGTCCTGGGGTAATGGCTAGCGCAGGAGGGGAGGAAGAGACTGCTCCCCCAGCCTGCCTTCTAGCCATGTTACCCATGGTGCGGCATCCCAGGGGAACCCGCTGCTGACAGACAGTCCATGCACGGACCAGGCCCTCCCTCTGTGGGCCAGGCTTCTGGCCCTCCAACCAGGCCCTGCCCTAACCCTTTCTCCTCCTGCAGCCCTGTCAGACCCTGCTGCCAAGGAGAACTGCATGATGCACCTACTCCGCTCCCTGCCCGACCCCAACCTCATCACCTTCCTTTTCCTGCTGGAACACTTGAAAAGGTAAGGAGGAGAGGTGGGGCCCAACCCAGAGCTGTCACCTGTCCCGCCATGGGTACTGGCCTGTGCTCCACCACCCATGGACGCCCGAGCGATTGTTTTCAACCTCCTGAACTCACATGCTGTTGTTGGGGAACTGTGGCTCCTGATTGCACCCTAAAGCAATTGGTCATGGCACGGTGGCACATGCCTCTTGTCAGGATGCTAAGGCAGGGCATTGCTGGAACAATCAAGAATAGCTTGGGAAACATAAGGAGACGCTCTTAGAATGGTGGGTAAAGCACAGGACCTCAGGTTGGTTTTAATCTGTGGGCCCCCGATGCAGCCATGTAGTCAGTGTAGATTTTTCTTCGTTTACATTTATTATTTTGTGCATGTGTGTATGCATGTGTGTGCACTGTGCCTTGCATGTGGAGGTCAGAGGACAAATTGTAGAAGTCATTTCTCTCCTCCTCCTATGTGGGTTCTAGGGCTGGACTCAGGTCATCAGAATTGGCAGTAAGGACCTTTAACCACTGAGCCACCCCACCAGCCCAGTGTGGCATTTTTTAAAGTGAAACGGCAGCAACAGGGTGTGCTGCCGGCCAAAGTGTTGTTTGTTCAGTTACCTGTAGATGTGTGTCCTGGGTTACATCATCACATGTGTTTATTATGAGTCAGTTAAGAATTTGAAACCTGGGGGCTGGGGAGATGCCTCAGGGGTTAGGAGCACTGGCTGTTCTTCCAGAGGTCCTGGGTTCAATTCCCATCAACCACATGGTGGCTCACAACCATCTGTAGTGAGATCTGGCGCCCTCTTCTGGCCCGCAGGCATACAGCAGACAGAACATTATGTGATGAATAAATGAATGAATGAATGAATAAATAAATAAATAAATAAATCTATCTTTCAACAACAACAAAAAAAAAAGAATTTAAACTTACTGGTCTTGGCCCATATGTTATGAAACAGAGAAACTGAGACCTAAGCCCAGCGGGGACTTGCTTGGCTTAGTGGTGAAAATTGTACTTAAAATCCGCATCTTCCAAGCCCTAAACTACGATCCTTCTCACCTTCCCTCCTCCTCTCATGGTAAGGCAAACCAGAGCTGTTCAAGTGACATCCATTCTAATGTTCAGTCCCAAACGTAGTACCAAGGAGTCCTCGTCACTCACCTTGCAGCCCAGGACTGATCACAGACACCAGCTGGAAGGTTAGGTCACTTGGTGTCCCTTACATCCACTTGCTACCTTAGGCCAGCACCTCTGAGCTCATCCCCTCGTCCGGGTGCTGGCTCTGGTTCAGCCAGGCCAGGCTCTGGCGGGCCAGTGGAGACTCAGACACAGCTGGGGCTGGTGCCTTGTTTTTCCCATCATGAGACAATGTCCCTCCCTCTGGTCTGGCGAGGACCAAAGTCCCAACCAGTTCCCAGATAGTTCGGTGAACATTGTGGGAGGACATGCTAAGAAGGAGTGGGAGGGAGACTTCATTAGGCTTTCCACCCTGGGAACTGGGCCCACACCTGGGGTCGTGTGTGTGTGTGTGTGTGTGTGTGTGTGTGTGTGTGTGTGTGTG